>CM066980.1:5906579-6184079 GCA_033971965.1 Cucurbita ficifolia
TTTGTGGCGCCTCTAACTAAATGATTTGTGGATGTAGGTTTTTCTCCTCGAAAGACAGTTAACGCATCAGTACCTGTCGATACAACTACCTCGTTAGTTAAAGGTACTTATCATCTGCTTCAGTCTCTTGCTTCCTGTGCATGTTGTGCATGTTTATGAGCCATAACAATTTTTTTTTTGGTTTGTATATGGAATTAGATTTGAAAACTAAAGATGGAGCATCTCGTAAGGATTTACCAGAGAACGCGGTAGAAAGTTCCTCCAAGTAAGCAACTCATTGTTAAGCTAGAATCTCGTGCAATTTTGTAGATCTTATCAATGTCATTTTCGAATTATATTGTATGAACATTGCATTTGTCACTCTATTTTCGACTATCTATTGGTGTTGTCTTTTGAAGTTCTGAATATGATATCACCTTGCACGATATTTTCTTGAATTACTATGTTTAATATTTATAAACATTCCAGTCTCCACTCCTCGAAATTATATTGTATAATGTGTAAGATTATAAGAAAAAGAAAATAGATACTCGAATATGATATGATTTTTTTTTGATAACTTATGACAGTTCTACCCCTCAATTCATGAAAGATTTGAAAGCGCTCTTGGTCGATAAGGTTTTTGTCGTCAATGTGTTAGGTATGTTTTTCATACTTGTACGGATTATATAACATCTAAATTTTGGATATGAGTATTTTCAATTATATTTTGTTCAGGTTTTGTAGTATATACGTTTGTGATCGGCGCATATTCATATTGGGGCCCCAAGGCGGGCTACAGCATTTATCAAATGGTAAATTATTTATCTTAATTTAACTAAACTTCAATAATTTTTTTCTCAACAAGAATAAAAAAAAAATTCAAAGAGGAGAATTTAAGATATAAACTCGAAAAGGTTGAAAAGAATGAACTGATATGATTTTTGCATTTCGGAACATTTTTTTTTACAGAAAAGTGCCGATATGATTTTTGGAGGGATTACCGTCGTGTGTGGAATTATTGGAACAATATCAGGAGGTTACGCTTTGGATTACCTAGGCACTACTATTTCAAATGCTTTTAAGGTAATTTTAGTTGTTATTTCGAAGGATTTATTTTTTGAATTATTCTTACCGCTTCACGATATATTTGAATAATGTAATTACTTATTACCTTTTAATTGTAGCTCCTTTCTGCTACAACGTTTATTGGAGCAGCGTTTTGCTTTGGTGCATTTTGTTTCAAAAACATGTACGGTTTCCTAGTTTTTTTCTCAGTTGGCGAGTTGCTACTGTTTGCCACACAGGTATACTTTCCAAAATATAATGTTCTAATGTTCTATGCTATGAGTATCTACTAATGAGTATCTGCTAGTTGACATCATTTAAGAATAAAAAGGGGATGGACCTGACCTTCCGGATTATATAAATAACAATTAAAGTTTGAAACATGTACGGTTTACTAGTTTTTTTCTCCGTTGGCGAGTAGAATAAAAAGGGGATCGACCGACCTGACCTTCCGGATTATATAAATAATAATTAAAGTTTATATTAAAAAAAAAGTTAATAAGGTAAGGTCAAAAGCCTGAGCTAATATGATAGTCTATATTTAATATTATTTTTGTATCGATTCTTTAGCTAATTACTCCTCCATTGCAGGGTCCGGTAAATTTCGTATGCTTACATTGTGTGACGCCTAGTTTAAGGCCGCTTTCTATGGCTATGTCCACGGTTGCAATTCACATTTTCGGAGATGTGCCATCTTCACCTCTTGTTGGAGTTCTCGAGGTTCGTATGCTTACATTATGTGACGCCTAGATCTATTTGATACGTAATTAAAAGTCTTAACAATGTCACTAAACCCTCTTATTAATGATTTTGTAGGATCATCTTAACAATTGGAGGAAGACTTCTCTCATTCTTACGACCATTTTTTTCCTAGCTGCTATTATATGGTTCATAGGTAAACGTTAATATGGTTCATAGGTAAACGTTAGAACACAGGGACATATGACACGAATATGATAACACGAACACATAATTTCTAAAAGTTGGCTACATGTTAGGGACGGTATCTAAGGTTAAACATCGAATGAGAATACTGTTCATTCCGATAGGTGGGTGTTTCGCTATCGTTCAATTTATTTTTTCTTTGAGTTCAACGACATATGGGGGCAAGAGATGCATTAATTAGTTGACCTATGCTCCGGTGGACATTACCTTCGTTTCTTATGGATATCGATTTGTTTTTTTTCATTGTTAAAAACATGTTAGAACTAGATCGCATGCATGCTCGTCCACGTCCATGTTAATATTGATACTATGTTTGAGTATCTATGTCTTATATTAGAAAAAAATAAATGTTGATTATTACACTGACACGTTTTTTCTCTTTGATGATAGGAGTATTTTTTGACGACGTAGATGAAGAAGATGTGCAACAAGGCACAACTAACCGATCGAGTGCAAAATCTTCATTGAAAACAAAGAAATTATCACAAACAAACGGAGGTTCTGCACAAGTCTAAAAACTAGTTTATTTTAGTATGATTTCGATTTATGATTTCGATTTATTTATTTATTTTTGTAAATAGACCTCTTTTGGATTATCATTAAGTTTCTACCAACTAGTTTATTTTAGTATGATTTTGATTTATTTATTTATTTTTGTAAATAGACCTCTTTTGGATTATATAAATAAAATAAAATTTATGAACAAGAATAAATATTATTATATGCCAAATAAATAAATAAACCAAGTTACAAAATATTAAACAATTTGAGTTTAGAAAATCAATTTTAAATTAAATTGATTGGCTCGAACTCTCTTGACTAATCATATAAATAATTAAATTTGTAATAGTTTAAATAATTCTAAAATTTTTTTAGAATTTAATTAAAATTTAAAATTTTTTTAGAATTTAATTAAAATTTAAAATTTTTTTAGAATTTAATTAAAATTTAAAATTTTTTTAGAATTTAATTAAAATTTAAAATTTTTTTAGAATTTAATTAAAATTTAAAATTTTTTTAGAATTTAAATAAAATTTAAAATTTTTTTTAGAATTTAATTAAAATTTAAAATTTTTTTAGAATTTAATTAAAATTTAAAATTTTTTTAGAATTTAATTAAAATTTAAATTTTTTTTAGAATTTAATTAAAATTTAAATTTTTTTTAGAATTTAATTAAAATTTAAATTTTTTTTAGAATTTAATTAAAATTTAAAATTTTTTTAGAATTTAATTAAAATTTAAATTTTTTTTAGAATTTAATTAAAATTTAAAATTTTTTTAGAATTTAATTAAAATTTAAAATAAATAAAATTTAAAATTTTTTTAGAATTTAATTAAAATTTAAAATAAATAAAATTTAAAAATTTTAGAATTTAATTAAAATTTAAAATAAATAAAATTTAAAAATTTTAGAATTTAATTAAAATTTAAAATTTTCATGTTATTAGAGTAGAATTTTTAGCCTAATTAAAAAAACCTAATTAAAAAAAAAAAACTCATAATTTAAATATCATAATTAAAAAAACAAATAAGCTTAAATCAAATGGGAAACACCAATAAAAGGAAACATTTATAATATATTTATATTAAGAATATAATTTCATGATCTAAATAACCTGAAAATAATGGCCAAGTATTTTGTAAGACTTTTTAAATCACGATCTAAAATTAAAATTGAAAGGTATAATATGATCATTTTAACCCAACAACGGCCTAAAAAAATATATATTTTTCTTTTTCATAACTTAAATTCATTTATTGATTGGAGGCGACACCAAACGCGCCCTTCCATCCCTTTTATAGATAGAGGAGGAGGGCAGAGTTTTTTTTATTTATTTTTTCATGTTGACGAAGAGTTGAACAATGATTTTTTCGTCTTGTCGAAGAGTTGGAACAATAAAAATAGATAGATGGCGAGTACCTAATCAAATTGATTGGGTCATGTAGGAACAAGGTTAAGTCTACCGGTCTATCAAATTATTTCCCACATTTCAATTGCAAAATTGATTGGAGAAGCATCTTGGTTGGGTGCGTTTTCTTCAAAAACATGTATGTCCATTTTTTTTTAATTGGTTAGCTATCAAGTTTATAACCTACGTTTATTGATTATTACATATCAATAAAGACACTGATTTTAGATGAGTATTCATCCGGATAAAAAGGGATCGACCAAAAAGTATATAAAAACTAATGACACTGATTTTAGATGAGTATTCATCCGGATAAAAAGGGATCGACCAAAAAGTATATAAAGGCTGAATGTTCACGGGAGGACTGTACAGAGGTCCCTATCACCTATTTCACAAAATATTTGAAATTATAAAAGATAAAATATTTAATATTAAAAGATAAAATATGAATAAAAAATTTAATTTTATGGTTTAAAAAATAGAATAAACAAAATATATAATGAATCAAAATTTAATTTTTACCGTTTAAAAAATAGAATAAACAAACTTATGATAGCCTTGTTTGAGACCTTCCATTATTGGGGTCGGGTGAATTCGAAGTTTTTGTGATAGAACTCTAAATTTATGTTTATTTCTCTAAGACAAATATTTGTGTTGTGTCATTCATTGATCAATTACATGGATAGAGGGGCAATGGCCTGAACGGGATTCAGAAAACTTGTCGGGCTGATAATACATGCACATTTGGTTCTAGTAAGA
The DNA here is from genome assembly GCA_033971965.1 of Cucurbita ficifolia. Lineage (NCBI taxonomy): Eukaryota > Viridiplantae > Streptophyta > Magnoliopsida > Cucurbitales > Cucurbitaceae > Cucurbita > Cucurbita ficifolia. The sequence goes on from CM066980.1 coordinate 5,911,242, forward strand.
TTGTTTTTATTGATTATTATGTAATGTTACAAGAGTATCTAGCGTCACTGTTGTGTCATTCATCTAATCAATTACATGGATAGAGAGGGATCATTATTGCCGTTGCGAGCAATGACGTGAACAACGGGATTAAAAAAAAAAATCGTGCCGATGATATATGCACATTTGGTTCTAGAATACAGTAAGATTGTTTTTATTGATTATCATGTGATGTTACAAAGTATCTGCTAGTTGACCTGGCATGTTAGGCCACCGATTTTAGATGAGTATTCATTAGGGTAAGGAGGGGATTGTCCAAAAGTATATAAAGGCGAGATGTCAATGGGGCGGGACCGTGCAAGACGTCTTTTATATGAGGTTATAGCCTACTTGTATTTGTATCTGTTAGTTGACATGACATCATCAGTAGAAGTTATAACTTACCTGTATCTGTTAGTTGACATGACATCATCAGTAAGGACATGACCACCGATATTCATCTAGGATAAGAAGGAGATCGACCTTCGGGAGTATAAAGACCGAACCAATTGTAAACTTCAATAAGGAGGAGTCAAATTAAGAAAGTTAGAACGTCATGGAATTGGACCACCGAACCCAAAAGCCTAATATGTTAGTCTATATTTAATATTTTTGTATCGATTCTTTAGCTAATTACTTCTCCGATCGTAGGGTCCGGTAAACTTCGTGTGCCTACATTGCGTGACGCCTAGTCGAAGGTCGCTCTCTATTGCTATGTCCACGGTTGCAATTCACATTTTTGGAGATGTGTCATCTTCGCCTCTTGTCGGAGTTCTCGAGGTTCGTTTTTTAGAAGTTAGGTCTCTTTTTAAAAGTTTTAACAATAGTTTAGTGACTCATATTAATGATTTTGTAGGACCATCTTAACAATTGGAGGAAGATTGCTCTCATTCTTACGACCATCTTTTTTTCCCTCTGCTATTATATGGTTCATAGTTAAACGTTAGAACACATGAAAATATGACATGAATATGACACCACGAACACATAATTTCTAAAAGTAGGCCACAACATGTTAAGGACGGTATCTAAGGTTAAACATTGAATGAGAATACTATTCATTCTTTAGGTGGGTGTTTCGTTACCGTTCAATTTGTTTTTTTCTTTGAGTTCAAACGACATATGCCGCAAGAGATGCATTAATTAGTTGACCTATGCTCAAGTGGGCATTACCTTCGTTTTTACGGATATCGATGAGTTGTTTTTCTTTCATTTTTTAAAACATGTCATAACTAGATCGCATGCATGCTCGTGCACGTCCATGTTGATATCGATACTATGTTTGAGTATCTATGTCTTTTATTAGAAAAGAATAAATGTTTATTATTACATTGACACGTTTTTTCTCTTCAATGACAGAAATATTTTTTGACGATGTAGATAAAGAGGATGTAACGGATCGAGTTCCAAACCTTCCTTGAAAATAAAGAAATTATCATAGGGAGGTTCTAGTAGAGTTTCATTTTTAGTATGATTTCATTTATTTATTATTTATTATTATTATTATTATTATTTTTTTTTTTTTTTTTGTAAATAGACTGGATGATTAAATTTTGAGTGTTTTTTTTTATTTACTGTGTTTTTTGTATGATTTAATTGATTATTTCGTTATAAATTTATTCTATTTAGTTTGATATTTGTATTTCTTAAATTTAAAAATTTCAATAAAATTCATAAATTTTCAATTATTAGAATAAGTACTATTATATCTATAATTTAATTTAAATTAGCAAAATCTATTTTAAATAAAAAAATAAATGTCGAGCAACAAAAAAATTATGTATATTATATTTAAATAAAGCAATTATTTACCACCTTTGAAATTTGTAGCTTGCAAAATTGATAGGAGAACATTTTGGTTTGATGCATCTCGATTCAAAAACAAGTATGTCGATTTTTTTTAATATCAATTTTAGATGAGTATTTATCAGGATAAAAAGGGATCGACCAAAGGGCGGGACTGTGCAGGATGTCCCTATCATCTATTTCACAACATATTTGAAATTATAAAAGACAAAATATTTAATATTAAAAGATAAAATATGAATAAAAAATTTAACTTTTATGGTTAAAAAAAATAGAATAAACAAAATATTTAAAATTATATAGGAAAAAATTAAATTTTTATACTAATAAAATATTTGAAATTATAAAAAACAAAATATTTAATATTACAAAAAAAAATATGAATAAAAAATTTTAATCAGTAACGTTTGACACCTTCCATTATTGAGGTCGTGTGAATCTGAAGTTATCCTACATGGATAGAGGGTCATTGCAACCATTGGCGTGAATGGAATTCAGAAAACTTGTAGTGATAATGATAATGCTTGGTTTCGAAGATGGTTAAAGATTGTTTTTATTGATTATTAGGTAATGTTACAGGACTATCTGCTAGTTGACATGACATAACAATAATATATTAGACTTGGGTCATTTATCTGATCAATTACATGGATAGAGGGGTCATTCAAGCAACGACGTGAACGGAATTCAGAAAATTTATCGTGCTGTTGATATAAGCACATTTGGTTCCGGAACACAATAACATAATTTTTATTGATTATTATGTAATATTAGAAGAGTATGTTGAGATGTGTTATATCATTAATCTATGTTGTCTTATAAATGTGTGGAATTGGTTTTTCATTTATTATTTTTTTTAAGAAAAGTTATTTTAAAGTTTTTATCTTTATTAAAAAAACCATCCTAATAAATAGATAAAAAAAAAATATATATATATATATATATATATATTACTAAAATCATTTCTAAAAATTAAATTTATAATATTATAGTCTTTTAACCTTTCTAAAATTAAATTTTAATATTATAATTTTTATCTAAATTTATCTCAATCCAACCAATTGAATGAGAATTTTTTTATATTTTTTTTTAATTTGGAGGGATTACTCGTAATCTTTCGAACAATATCAACAATATCAAGAGTGTACATTTTGGATCGTCTAGGCACTACCATTCTCAATACTCGGTAGATTTGATTTGTAGTGCAACGTTTATTGGAGCATCATTTTGCTTCAAAAACATGTACGGCTTCCTAGTTTTTTTCTCATTTGGCGAGCTGCTGTTTCACATGGTCACCAATATTCATCTAAGGATAAAAAAGAGATCGACTAGAGGGAGTACAAAACCGAGCCAATTGTAAACTTCAATGGGGAGTCAAATTAAGAAAGTTAGAACGTCATGAAATTTTGTATGCGTAGTCTAGGATCGACCGAACCCAAAAGCCTAAGCTAATATGTTAGTCTATATTTAATATTTTTGTATCGATCCTTTAGCTAATTACTTCTCCGATCCCAGGGTCCGGTAAACTTCGTGTGCGTACATTGTGTGACGCCTAGTCTAAGGCCGCTTTCTATGGCTATGTCCACCGTTGCAATTCACATTTTTGGAGATGTGTCATCTTCGCCTGTTGTTGGAGTTCTCAAGGTTCGTTCTTTAGGAAGGTTTATTCCATACGCTTTCGGTTAAAAGTTTTAACAATGGTTTAGTGACTCATATTGATGATTTTGTAGGACATCTTAACAATCGGAGAAGACTGCTCTCATTCTTACCACCATTTTTTTCCCAGCTGCTATTATATGGTTCATACATAAACGTTAGAACACACGGACATATGACACGAATATGACAACACGGACACATAATTTCTAAAAAGTAGGTCACAACATGTTAGAGACGGTATCTAAGGTTAAACATCAAATGAGAATACTGTTCATTCTTTGCATTAATTAGTTGACCTATGCTCCGGTGGGCATTACCTTTGTTTTTTATGGATATCGATGACTTGTTTTCTTTTCATTTTTTAAAACATGTCATAACTAGATCGAATGCATGCTCATGCAATTCTATGTTGATATCGATACTATGTTTGGGTATCTATGTCTTTTATTAGAAAAGAAAAAAGGTCGATTATTACTCTCACACGCTTTTTCTCTTCAATACCAGGAGTATTTTTTAACGATGTAGATGAAGAGAACGTGCAACAAGGCACAGCTAACGGATCGAGTGCAAAACCTAATTAAAAAAAATTAAAGGGAGAAACAAATAGAACGATTAAAACGGGCCAAAAGTGATTGTGTATATCATTATTATAGAGGGCATTATTATGGGGAGAAATACATACGAACATAACTTTTTCCTTTTTAATCTCGAAATTGTTATTGTGATTTATTGCATGTTCTATCAATTATAATTTTCTACTCATTTATAAAAAGTTTAAGGGATCGACCAAAAGTATATAAAAGTCGAGAGGTACACGAGCCGGGACTGTGCATGATATTTTTATCACTATTTCATCTACTAGCAAATTGGTTTTTACTATTTTAAAAAAATAGAATAAACAAAATATTTAAAATTATATAAGAATTTTTTTTTTACAAACAAAATATTTAAAATCAGCTCACAAACCCTCAACATTTCAAAGATTTTATTTGTTTTTGGGTGTCTTCGAAGTCATATCAAAGATTAGACAGACGACGCTGGAGTAGAATTAGAAAGACGACACATCAATATCTAATTTATGTGTGTATCGAATGAAATGAGTTCTAGAATTAGAAAAACGACGATCAATAGCTAGTTTATGTGTATTAAATGGAGCGAGATATGTCGAATTAGAAAAAACAGCACATTAATAGTCCACTCATGTGTACCGAACAAAATGTGATTCTAGTTGATGAAGCTCACAATGTTGTGTTCGTGATCTCTCTTCAATTGCTTTCTCGCCTTCTCTAATTTCCTTCTCCAATCTCAATCTTGGTACTTCAACACGACATTTCAATTTATTCGTTCTTTTCGGCTTTCAATTTTTCCTACATCAAATACCGTAGACGTTTTAAAGATGTGAAAATAAAGCAAGAAGGAAAGGGAGACATGTGATTAGTGATGAATTTCACTATTGTGATGGTGCAATGGCGCTAACCGAAGAGGAGTATGCTCAATACACTTATATTGCGCTCAAAACACTGTCGAGCTCGAGCGTGGTCGAGGAAGAAGAATGTGAGTTGGCTGAGGAAGAAGGAGAAATCGGATTGGGTGTGGTTTCAACTCCTTTTCTTCCCTCTCTCCCTATATAATTGAGCCACGTTGACCTCCTACCTTACTCGCTGAACTATATCCAACTCGAACTGGATCCTCGAACTGGATCAAGTCTTAAAAAAAGAAAGAAACCCAACTCAACCAAGGTAGATTGGATTCTCAAGTTAAATATACACCTAGAAAGAAGTTATAATATGTGTATGCTTGTTATGCAATTGATTATCGGTGTATTTGTAAGTTTTTATTATGTATTGTAATCACAATAATTCTTTAACTTTTATCTTTTAATTCATAGTATCTATAAACATTTAGGTTGGTTATGAATTTTTGTGTGAGGCAATATTGATGTTTCCATTTGCAATTATTGTTTTTGTTGTAGAGCCCGTGTAGTATAAGAGTAATAATCGATCATACATATGGTTTTTGTGCCGTGTTCTAACGAAGGAGTAGATTTTTCTCATTTATATTTCATCACAATAATATACTATCGGTTTGTTATTCAAAAAAAAATTTAAGCCTAGTTTTGATAAGGTTGATGAGGTAGATTTTTCCGTTATTAACGTCACCTCAAAAGTTTGCAATAGATGTCCATGGAGAGAGGACCCAGTGAACCGTGAAAGGAGCAAACACATTGACGTTCGTTTTCACTTTATCCGAGATCACGTGAAGGAAGTGTAAAATACATAAGAGCGTGTGAATGCTTATAAATACATTATTCACTCTATTGTGAAGAACCAGATAAAAAAAAAAAAAATAAAGAGTAATAGAAAAGGAGTTTTCAGATAAATAGAGTACGTAAAAAAATTCCTATTTCATTTGGAAGTTATAATTTTTACATGTTTATTATTTTTTTTTAAAAATAGTTATTTAAAGTTTTTATTTTTCAATCTCATTTTTATAAAAAAAAATGGTAAAAAAATTCCTAATAAATCAATATTTGTGTTTAGTTATTAGATTTTGGATATAAGTATTTTTTTTGTTCACGTGTAGTTTTCATATTTTATTTTATGATGTTCTAACCTAAACTTTAATCATTCTTTTTAATTAATAACATTTTTTTAATAAAGAAGGAAAAAAAATTATTGTGAAAACTAACTAATTTTGTTGGATGAGTCGTAGATTTTTGACATTTTAAAATATTTTGATCGAAAAGTGTGGATATATCGGACAGATTATAGGTGTGTAATAATAACAATAGGCTACTCTTTGGATCGCAACCATTACCGAGACAACCAAATGAAATAATTATAAATATTATATTTGAATAATGCAATTATTTCTCACATTTCAATTTGTAGTTTCTTGCAAAGTTGATTGGAGAAGCATTTTGGTATGGTGCCTTTGGAGGTCGAGATGTTCACGGGTCGGGACTGTGCAGGATGTCCCTATCACCTGTTACATTCTCCATCTCGCAAAATTAGTATAAGTATAAGCATCATGAACAAATATTTGAAATTATAAAAAAAAAAAAAATTAATATTAAAAAGATAAAATATGAATACAAAATTTAATTTTTACCATTTTAAAACACAAAATATTTGAAATTATAAAACACACAATATTTAATATTACATAAAAATAAAATATCAATAAAAAAATTAATCTTTACTGTTTTAAAAAATAGAATAAACAAAATATTTAAAATTACCTATGAAAAACAATTAAATTTTTATTGTATAACAAAATCTTCAAATGGAGTCGATGTACTTCAATTCAGTTTGGGAACTTGTAGATCAACAAGATGGGGTAAAACCTATTTGTTCCAAATGGATCAACAAGAGGAAACGAGACCAAGCCAGTAAGGTAGAGACGTTTAAGCTCGACTTGTAGCAAAAGGTTATGTCCAAAGAGAGGGGGTGGACTATGAAGAAACCTTCTCTCCTGTTGCTATGCTTAAACCGATTAGAATACCCGTGTCCATTGCCACATTTTATGATTATGAAATTTGGCAAAGGGATGTCAAGACAGCCTTTATAAACGGCAATCTTAAGGAAAGTATCTATATGGCTCAACTAGAGGGATTCATTGAACAGGATCACGAGCAAAAGGTTTGCAAGCTTAAAAGATCCATTAATGGGTTGAAGCAAGCATCTCGATCTTGGAATATAAGCTTAAAAGATTCAATTCGATTGTATAGAGGTTCTTGTATCTCATTTACAATCTCATCTTCCGATTCCTGGATCTCGTCGTAATGGTTAACGACAATTTTCTCCGTACACTAACCTATCAATGCTTACGCTCCTCCCCTTTCTGACAAGTAGGTTTCTACCGTACACTGACAAGTCAACTCTTTTTAGTCTTTTTAGCTCCTCGACAAGTGATTTTTATTGATAAGTCATTTTTTTTTAAATGCATAAAACTACATTAAAGATTTCGTTTGTAGGTTTTTTTTTTTATTTATTATAAAAGGACAGTTACACAAATAATTTTTATATTAGAATTTTATAATATTACAAGGTAGGTTTTTAATAAAAAATTAATTAATTTTCTTTTTAATATGAGTTGAAAATATATTTATATTAAGCTAGACTGGGACCGACTAGGCTGTAATCGGGGATGTGGATGGTGAATATAATCTTTATGTGTAAGCACACGTGACAAGACATTTCTATCTACCTTAAATAATTGAAAATATTTTTAATAAAAAATAAATTTCAAGTTAATAAATAATAAAAATTTAAATTTGATAAAACAATCCCAACACATCAACCTCTCTTGGAAAGAATTATTTTTAATTTGATAAATTATGTAAAGGTCACATGGTCAATTTAACTTTGTCTTTTGAGGAGATTAAAGGAGATCGGGAATAAATCCCGGCCACAAATATCTTTTGTCGGGAGACTATAATTACCCACAATATGTTATGTAAAAATCAGATTCGTTGATGAATGTAATTTAGATCTCAAATTGAGACGTTTCCTTTAGAAATCCGAGCATCATATGTGTCATTTCTAAGTTTTAAGCCATTCTTGTGATAGAATTGCATCCGAGTCATTCACGAGAGGTAATCTAATTCTAGTCTTATCTTGGTTGATCCAAATTTCGTATAAAGAGGCGTTATTGATTCAAGGGTTCTTAGTCCAACAAAAGTTTGGATCGTTGCGCTGACGATTAGAGTTGCCTCATCACAAGTTAACTAGATAAATGAATGAGCATGTTCATCCGACTTAAAAATATCTTAAGGGTCGAATTTTTTATTTTAATCTATAATTGAATTAAAATTTTATTATTAAAAAGGTATCCTGTTATGTTTATAAAAAAAAACAAATATTGGTTAATTATAAGTGACCGGCACAAGTCTACGATCGAATTATGTGTTTGTCGTAAGTAGGAAAGAGTATAACAGATATATTATAAGATTTCCTTCTCTCGAGTGAATAATAAGTAAATAAAAAGACGTTTTTCTAGCGATTTTCAATTTTTACCTTTAAAAAGAAATTTAGCGTTTAAAGTCATGGCTACTTCGGTTACTTCTGATGTTAGTTCCAACCGTTCTTGGTTCACACCAGTACTATTCTTACTTTTCTCGGATTTTGGTTTCTAAATATGGTAGCATGTTTGAAGCTTCGATCATTATTGCTCATCCATGTTTGATTAATCTCACTTCCACTCATGTATGTTTATTAATTTAAATCTCTGTCTATTTATGAATTTGCAGACGGCTTGTTCGGTTTTGTGTCATCCATTTAATCAATTATATGGATAGATGAGTCATTTCAAGTAATGGCGTACATGCACATCTAGTTTCGAGATACATAGATAATTTATTTGAAGGGCTATTAATATTTTCTCATTGTCGGGATTGGTGAGACACCGGCTCATTTGGTTCATTTCAAATTTCATCACAATAATATAGTTTTTCAACAAAAAAAAAAAAAAAAATTAACTTAATTATGATAAATATAAATAATCTTTTAGTCTATTGTCTATCTAATTGAAAACATTTTATTGGAGAACAGATTGGATAGCACCATTTCAATTTGGAGTTTCTTTACGAGTTATTGGAGAATGGTTGAATGTCTTCCGCTTCAAAAACAGATTCTTTTTTTCCATTGATGCATTCGTAATTCACATCAAACATGTTAGGACACAGATTTTAGATGAGTATTCATTAGGGTAAAAAGAGGATCGATCGAAAGTGTATAAAGATCGAGATGTCCACGGGGCGGGACTGTGCAGGATGTCGTTATCACCTGTTTCATTCTCCCGGTAACGAAATTAGTATAAGAATCGAACAAAATATTTGAAATTATAAAAGACAAAATATAGATTTAAATTTTTAATTTTTAGACGTTTTTTTTAAGCAAAATATTTAATATTACACAAAAAAAAAAAAAAAATGAATCCAAAATTTAATTTTTATAGAATAAACAAAATATTTAAAATTACATATAAAAAAATTAAATTTTTTCTATTTTTAATATGAACACAATATTTAAAATTACAAAAAAAACAAAATAGGGATCAAATATTTAATTTTTAAAATAAACAAAATATTTAAAATTACAAAAAAAAAAATTAATTTTTATTTTTTAAAAAATCAGAAACATTTCATTTTGTAGAAGAAGATTCGAATCTATGCTGGAAGTTCAATAAATTTCAAGTCGGTCTCGTTAGCCACTCAAACATATCAACATTTGTTGGAAAATTTTATCATTTTTAATTTCATGAAGCGGTCAGTCAATTTCACTTCATTTTGTGGAGATTGGGATCGGAATTAAATCATGGTTACAAACCTACTTTGTGACAAGATTATAAATACCCACCAATTTTTGTAAAAATCAGATTCGTGGATGAATGAAATTGAGATCTCAAATTGAGACGTTTCCCCTCAGAAATCCGAGCATCATCTTTGTCATTTCTAAGTTTCAAGCAATTCTTGTGGTAGAATTGCATCCATTTAATCAATCGGTGTTAATTACTTTAACCTTATATGTTGGGCTGGAGAGTAGGGTTCGCTCGTCCATTTCCCATCAAATTTGACGGGTGAGTTATATGTATTAATTTTTTCTCATTTATTAAAAAATTAATATATCTAGTAAACAAATATATAAAATGTTTATGACAAAGGAAGACGATTTGTTACCAATCACAACCAACAAATCGGTTGGGTGCAGAACCTTCGTTGAAAGCAGAGAAATTACGACAAATTAACATAGTTCAAGAAAAACTTAACACAGTAATAATGAGTATTTCTTTCATTTAGCCTTTAACACGTCATTAAATAATATTATTATTCTATTTCATACGATTCTTAAATGTTTTTTTAGAGAAAATAATGAACAGACGTAAAAATAATAACTTTAACTGACTTGACATATTGCGAATCGTCTCGAAATAAACGGGCGTCTTCGGTAATGTGGACATAGGTGGTGCACGATTGTTGTTAACTCGAGCGCAACTATTCTTAATTTCATCCCGCATTTAACAAGATTTCTAATAACATGATGATACATACTACTCTAATTCAGGGTAACACGTCGTTAAATAATATATTATTCTATAAACAAAATTCAAAAAAATTATAACGGGTGACGTGGTAGTCTATATATATACATTCTCTTATCTTCTTCCATCCTTTAACACAGTTTGAAGGTTCAACAAGCGCAGAGAGGAGTGAAAATGGCGGGCGCTTTTGCTGGGTCAGTCGGAATTGGCCTTCCATGCGCCACCAAGTTCTCTCACACATCCGCTCGTTCTGGCCGTGTCAGAATGGCCGTCACTCTCGACGAGAGGAAGAATTTCACTCTCAAGAAATCTGAAGAGGCTTTCAATGCTGCCAAGGTACATTTCTTGTTTTCATTCACTTTCATCCTTCCACGTCCATGCAATCTTTCGGATTGATTGGTGAAACTCCTCTTTTTGTAATCGTTGGCTTTTTCTCTGTTCGCATTAGGTTTTGTGTCTGTGTTTAGATATGTTTGATTGAGTGTGAGAATTCGATTTGAATTCCATGGTCTGTGATTTTGATTTCTAGTGGCGATTTTAATGACCTAGGAGTGCGCTCAGAGTTTTATTGTAACGCGCAATTTGTTGTTTTGTTGTGATTTGTTCAAAGTTCGACGTCCTGATGGTGAAAATAGTTTTGAACGGTTTTGAAAATTGTACGCAGGAGCTAATGCCTGGTGGAGTGAATTCCCCTGTTCGTGCCTTCAAATCTGTTGGTGGACAACCAATAATAATCGATTCTGTAAAGGGTTCCCACATGTGGGATATTGACGGTAATGAATATGTTGATTATGTGGGTTCTTGGGGACCGGCGATTATTGGTCATGCTGATGATGAGGTACAATTCCACCTAGTTTATTTTCTTCAATTTGCTTCACTTGTGTTATAGTTCTGTTACTCGGGGTCTTCTGCCTTCTTCTAAGTCTAAAGTTCCTCATCCTTATTGTAATCCTTAGTGTAATAGCATAAGCCCACCGCTAGCAGATATTCTCCTTTTTAGGCTTTCCCTTCGAGCTTAAAGTTTTTAAAACGTGCTTGCTAGGGAGAGGTTTTCACACCCTTATAAAGGGTGTTTCGTTCTCCTCCTCAACCGATGTGGGATCTCACAATCCACCCTATTTGAGGCCTAGCATACTCGTTGGCGCTCGTTCCTTTCTCCCATCGATATGGGACCCCACCAAATCCACCCCCTCCAGGGCCCAGCGTCCTTGCTGGCACATCGCCTCATGTCTACCCCTTTGGGGCTTAGCCTCCTCGATGACACATCGCCTGGTGTCTGGCTCTAATACCATTTGTAACAGCTCAAGCCCACCGCTAGCTGATATTGTCCTCTTTGAGCTTTCCCTTTTGGGCTTACCCTCCAGGTTTTTAAAACACGTCTCCCCCCTTCAAGGCTTAGCCTCCTCGCTAGCACATCGCCCGGTGTCTGGCCCTGATACCATTTGTAACAGCCCAAGCCCACTGCTGGCCAATATTGGCCTCTTTAGGCTTTTCCTTTATATCGCTAGTCTGGAATTTTTCTTAGCTGAAACCTCCTTGGTGAGGCCCCTAATACTGAATAGTGATGATCAGCTGGGCATTTGATTCCTATTTTTACTTCATATCTATTTTATGGGAAATGCAATAACGACCTCTCTAACCTTCCATGATAAAGCACAGTGTTCTTCTTTCTATTATATATTCATCTAAGGAGTAGACTTCATTTGGAGGCTTGGAGCAAAGTGTCGGTTTTAGAGGCATATGGCGTGAACATGCTTCATAAAAAACGTGAAAGCTATCTCTATAATAGAAAAGAACAGGAGGAATTACATGGAAAAAAGTAGGTGGATACTATGGAACTATATATTTGATCTAAATGGCAGAAAGCCACAAAGATATCAGTTGAACTTCACTCCGAAAATGAGTACGAACAATGTGTGGAGCATATTGTATCTTCTGAACAAGATAAGCTGTCTTTTGATATAAAAATTTTCAGGTTTAAATCTCTAGATATCATATAAATTATGATTCACCATAACTTTTTAGAAGTTGATGAATGTATAATTTTGTTTGTCCTAACTTTTTTTAAAGGACATGTTCATAGATATACATCACAATTATATTCTCATAGGTACTTGCAGCTCTAGCTGCAACAATGAAGAAAGGAACTAGCTTTGGTGCTCCGTGCCTTTTGGAAAATGTTCTAGCTGAGATGGTGATATCTGCTGTTCCAAGCATAGAAATGGTTCGGTTTGTTAACTCCGGTACCGAAGCATGCATGGGCGTGCTTCGGCTTGCCCGTGCTTTTACTGGCAAGGAGAAACTCATCAAATTTGAGGGATGCTACCATGGCCATGCTGATCCATTCCTTGTCAAGGCCGGTAGTGGAGTGGCAACATTAGGCCTTCCCGATTCTCCTGGTGTCCCGAAAGCAGCTACCTCGGAAACTCTTACTGCCCCCTTCAATGACATAGCAGCTGTAGAAGCCATTTTCAATGCCAATAAAGGAGAGATTGCTGCAATTATCCTTGAACCTGTTGTTGGAAATTCTGGTTTCATTCCTCCAAAACCCGATTTTCTAAATGCCATATGCAAACTCACCAAGGAAAACGACGCTCTCCTCATCTTCGATGAGGTCATGACAGGATTCCGTTTGTCTTACGGTGGAGCTCAGGAGTATTTCGGAATAACACCCGACTTAACGACACTCGGAAAGATCATTGGAGGCGGTCTACCCGTCGGAGCATACGGAGGACAAAGAGAGATCATGGAAATGGTAGCACCAGCAGGACCAATGTACCAGGCAGGTACCTTGAGTGGGAATCCATTAGCAATGACTGCAGGGATACACACACTAAAACGATTGAAAGAACCAGGAACCTATGAATATCTAGACAAGATCACGAGCGAACTTGTCGAAGGCTTGGTGACTGCTGGGAAGAAGGCTGGGCATGCAATATGTGGAGGGTACATAAACGGGATGTTCGGGTTTTTCTTCACCGATGGTCCTGTTCATAACTTTGAAGATGCTAAGAAGAGTGACACTGCCAAGTTTGGGAGGTTTCACAGGGGAATGTTGGAGCAAGGTGTATACCTTGCCCCTTCACAGTTTGAGGCAGGGTTTACCAGCTTGGCGCATACTTCTGAAGATATTCAACATACTATAGCTGCAGCTGAGAAGGTTTTCAAGCAAATTTAGTTTAGATTCTTTATTGGTTTCACTTTTCTAGTAGCATTTTGGAGTGGTCTGTAGCTGAGTGAGAGTTGAGTAAGAACTGCTGCCTCTTAGGAGATTTGTATCTGAGTAAGTTGTGTAGTGTAATGTTTGTTGTTGAAGACTAGCAGTTATCTCTGTATAATTCTTGTTTTCTACTAGCTGTTGACCTTGTAAAAAGATCAAATTTACGGCATCAATGGCAATGGCTAAGCGTTGTAGTTTTCTTTTGGAGCGGGGAACTCACTTCTTGGTCCTCATGTTCTATACTAGTTGAACTATGTTCGGTTTGACATTTAGAGTATTGTGGTTGCTAGTACATGTAACAGCCCAAGCCCAATATTAGTAGATATTATCTTCTTTGGGCTATTCTTTTTAAGGTTTTTAAAAACGCGCTTATTAGGGAGAGGTAAAAAATGTGATCTTACAATCCACCCTCTTTTAGGCCAGGGCCAGTGTCTTTATTGGCGCACCGCCTCGTGTCTACCCCCTTCGGGGAAGAGCCTCCACGCTGGCACATTATCCGGTGTCTGACTCTGATACCATTTGTAACGGCCTAGAACCACCCGAGCAAATATTGTCCTTTTTAGGCTTTCCCTTTCGCGCTTTAAAACACATCGGCTAGTAAAAGGTTTCCACACCCTTATAAAAGGTGTTTCGTCCTCTTCCTCCACCCTTATAAAAAGTGTTTCGTCCTCTTCCACTATTATAATTTGTTCACTAACATCAGTTTTCTTTTTTTTTTTCCTTTTTGGGCTTTCCGGCTAAAGGTTTCCACACCCTTGGAAAAGGTGTTTCATCCCCTTCCACTATTTTAATTTGTTCATTAACATCTTTTTTTTTTTTTTTTTTTTTTTTTTTTTTTTTTTTTTTTTTTTTTTGCAAAGCAATTTTCCAAACAAGACCATTACCTAGCATTTGGTTTATTATTTTAAAATTTCAACAAATCTAGTTACAACGTCGAATTAAAGTTTAAAATATTGATATCGACAAAAATGTCAAAGTCTCAATTTTATAAAAATGTCAAAGAAATTATAAATATAAAAAAAAATTATTTAAAAAAATTAAATTAACAAAGGAGTAATGTATCTTATTATTAATGCCATGTCCATGTCAGTGATATTTTGTTAATATTTTCATCATATTTTGTCAATTTGTCTGATATATGAAACATGAACATAAAGAAATGTCAATGAAAATTGAACAACGATTATGAACAATCTCATTATTGTAGTTATTATTTTTAAACAAATGAATTTATCATCAAATGAAATCTGAGAACACAATGATTTGATCTCAGAAAGTTGTATGCCAATGATATATAACACCAAGCCATGAGCAGAGCAGAGCAGAGCAGAGCAGAGCAAAGCAAGCCACTGGGACAAAGCATTTCTATTTGAATTCAATCAGATTCCCAATTCTGAATGATCACATGGCTTCAATAAAGTGGACAACACCATTGGTCCTTTCTAAGTGCAGAGCAGATACCATTACAGAACCCTGTGGCTATCCATTCCCCATTAGACTTGTCTTCTCACCCAACGAAGCCAAAACAAAAGACAAAAAACAAAACAAAACAAATGAAGAGTTCCCCTAAAATTAGTGTGTTCTCTCCAAGTTGGTGGGTGAGAATTCTACTGTTCGAGAATAGTAGATTTCTTGATTGTAACAGCTGGCCGCTAGCAAATATTGCTCTCTTCGAGCTTTTTCTTTCAGACTTCCCCTCAAGGTTTTAAAGTATGTCTGTTAGGGAGAGGTTTCCACACTCTTATTTTAAGGAATGTTTCGTTCCCCTCTCCAACCGATGTGAGATATCAAAATTCACCCCCTTGAGGACTAGCGTTGTAAAATTCCCCCCCTTGAGGACAAACCTTCTGGTGCCTGGTTCTGATACCATTTGTAATAGTCTAAAGAAGACAATATCTGCTAGCGGTGAGCTGTGATGATGCCTTTCTCCTCTCTTATTGTATTTTGACAGTGACAACAATCTCTCTCTTTTTTTCTTTCTTCCCAGGCACTTCAATTATAACAGAGACAAGAAAGTGTCTTTAAAACTGGTCAAAATCTCTCGACAATTCTTTTTTCTGACGGTAAGATGGGAAACTAAATTAAGAATTCTCTTACTTTATCATCAATAGAATTACAGTAAGTTGTCGAAACAAAATCACCAACTGGGCATATATTATTCTGTCTCAACAATGGGAAAATGGGTTCCATGTCATTATAAACATATAAATCAGAAAGCCAGAATTCACAAATCCGCTTTCACTTTGAGCACTAACATAAATAGAACCTGCAGCTTCCTACAATCAATGAACTCTATACAAGAGATAGCTCACCAGAAGGAATTGATCTCTTAACGAGATTGGCCCAAGATTTGTTGGTCTCTTCAATAACTTTAAGGGCATAATCCTGCACCAAGTATGCCATGTTACAACTTAAGCTCAAAGAAAATCGAACAAAATCAGTTACAATGTCATTTTTTTTATTCACTCGGGGTTGTGGACAGCTAGTGGAGATCAAATTTGGGCAGAAAAAAGCCAGATCCAAAGATTGCTTAAATAAAGTGAAGGCAACAAGAAGAATTTACTGCTGCTAGTAAAAAGAAAAGGAAGTATGAAAAGTATCCTGATTTTTTTTTTTTTTTTGTCTCGTGAAGCGAAAGAATTCTTAATGGGGATGGATCACGTGGGATTCCCAACACCCCAATTGTGTATATATATATATATATATATATATATATATATATATATATATATATATATATATCAGGTATGTTACACTATAGCAACCATCTTGTATTCACAGGCAAGCTCTTATGCTGTATTGGTGAATTGAAAATATGATCCCTTTGAGCTATAAACAAAAAGTTGCGAAAGTCTCAAAGAATTGAAATTTAGGGATGGAGTTTGTATATTTACCTTGTTTGCAGGCTTGTTTCCCAGACCAAACTTGTTAGCAGGTTTTCCATCAGGGATCTTGTAGTCTCTAAACCAGTCCCTTATAGCAGTTAAAGTTCCCTGCAGATAACTCTTGGATTAGGTAGGTAAAATCTTTCACTCCATTAGTACATACATATTCTGGTAAAGATGATGAATACCGGGAAATGTTTCTCGACGTCGTCTATATCGTTCACTAGTGAAGCTTTAGGATCATCTAGTGAAATTGCAACTATTTTCCAGTCAAGTTCCCCTTCATCAATCATGGCTAAAGCAGCCAGTGGTTTCACTTTCAGAATCTCACCTATCTTCCGATCACTTTCACCAATTTCAACAACATCAACTACAAAATAAAACAAAATCCTTGGGTTTATAATTTGTGACATTCTATTCATTTGGGTTAAGGAAGTTACAAAAGCTAAAAAGAAAGTTCAAGGAAAACAGCCTGTGGTGCATACCAGGATCATTGTCTCCAAATGCACCTTCAACTTCAGAGTTAGCTAAGGATGGATCTTCCCATGTTTGTGGAAGTAATCCGTAATTCCAGTTGATATTGTAACTGTGAGACACAGCAATCAAGTGGTTAAGTATTAAAAGAGACGGTATTCGAGAATCAAATGTCATATGCAAGAGTCTCAAACTAATCATTTAAAAAACGACAAATAAAAACTATGCATATAAATATTCAAGAAACAACTAGAGGTGGAAAGATAGTACTTATGGTTACAACTACATAAGTGTGAGATCCCGGTTGGGGAGGAGAACGAAACACCCTTTATAAGGGTGTGGAATCTCTCCCTAGCAGACACGTTTTAAAAACTTTGAGGGGAAGCCCGAAAGGGAAAGCCCAAAGAGGACAATATCTGCTAGCGGTGGGCTTGGGCTGTTACAAATGGTATCAGAGCCAGACACCAGGCGATGTGCCAGCGAGGAGCCTAAGCTCCGAAGGGGATGGACACGAGACAGTGTGCCAGCAATGACGTTGGGCCCTGAAGGGCGTGGATTGGAGGGTCCCACGTCGACTGAAGAAGGGAACGAGTGCCAGCGAGGACACTGGTCCCAAAGAGGAGTGGATTGTGAGATCTCACATTGGTTGGGGGGAGAACAAAACACCCTTTATAAGGATGTGAAAACCTCTCCCTAGCAGATGTGTTTTAAAAACCTTGAGGAGAAACCCAAAGAGAAAACCCAAAGAGGACAATATCTACTAGCAGTAGGCTTGGGCTATTATATTAAGATAGTCCAACTCTCCTAGATTCAAATTCTTTTGAAAAATCTATTAGTGGAGGCTGAAATGGATATTTTGACAACAACTGGAACTGAAGTAGAAAAATCTTTTACACGATGTTCTCTCAAAAATAAGTATCAGAGAACGAAATGAAAAATGTTGCTACACTATGATGGACGAACACTAACATTGTCAATGAGAAAAACAGGATACGGCCACTGGGTTGTGCTTTCCACAACCATCCATTTATACGAGTAGGCACTTGGCCAACAGCTAAACTCATTATATAATGTCTAAGTCTAACAAACCTCAGTACCCCATAGAGGTCCAGCAATAATATGTAGCAAAGCTAAGCAACAAACACATCGTTTCTTACGGGTAGTATCGAAGCTTTCCCTTTTTGGTATCTTGCTTTATAGGAGTGAATAGCTCGTCTGTTGCAACCTCCATCTTTGCACTGGTTTCTTTAGGAATTTCAACAATGAAGTTGAAAACACCATCCCCCAAATGCAGTGGTATATCATGCCAAGGGGAGACCTACACCATAAATGGCACTTCCTTTATGACATGACGAAATAAAATGTAAAAGAGTACAGCATGCTTGTTAGTTCATATGAGAACGTAGAATACAATCACTTATAAGACATGAAAAAAGTTTGTTCAAATTAACTTTTCAGACAGCGATAAGGAATCACTCCAAGAGAAGTAAGATTCAAATTACCTTATTGATCGAATATCTCAAGGAAAATTCAAATTACCTTGTTGATCGAATATCTCAAGAAAAGAACACTTGTTTGATCGGTATACAAATTTTCAATCTTATAAGCCTTGGAAAACAAAAACATCATATCTGAATCTGACAGAACGCTAACATGATTAATATCTGACACTTCAGAGTTCCAAAGAAAAAATCAATCCCAAATCACGAGTCTCTTATTCGCAGTCATTCAAATAAATTGTTGGAGAACATAAGGTATCCGCTTGCATATAGGATATACACCAATACAGACAGAAAAACAGGGTCCGTAATCCAAGATCTGCACCCTCGCAATCAATCATAGTTCATGAAATTCTAAAGATCCATCCAAACCAAAATTCCAAATGGGAATCCAATTCGTTAATTGCAATCAAACCCATTCGCCTTACAACCAAAACAATTCATCAAATTCATTACCAAAACACAAACGATTCTCAAAACGAAAAATAGAGATTCAAATCCATCGAGTAACATGCCAATACAGAAATGGAAAAAGAACATTAAAAAAAAAAAAAAAAAAAAAAAAAAAAAACAGGGAGCGCACCTTTTTGCCGGACTGATCAGTGAAGAAGACGCGATAGTCGAGGGTTTCAGGGTGGCCTTCCTCCTTAGTCTTGACCTGAGGGATGTACAAAGCTTTGCAGGAGAATGATTTTCTGGAGGAAGGGAATGTTCTGGAGAGGGAAATGAAATTGGAGTTGAATGGGAGGGTATGCTTGGGAAGAAAAGAGGTCTTGGAGAGAAAACAGGAGGCGGCGGTAGTGGTGGTGGTGGTGGCATTGGTTAAGACTCTTGCGGCGGCCATGGCTCAGAGAGAGAGGAAATCTGCAGGATTAGGGAGAGGCCTCTGAAGCAGAGTGAAGTGAGGCTTTTATGGGGTATTTTGAGAGTTAACCACAAAACAAATGGACACGATAGACTGGAGGAGAGAGAATGTATGTGGCCGTTTGATTCGTCAATTTACATTTATACCTTCTCAAAATAAATTAATTAAAATTAAAATTAAATCATAAAATATTAAAAATATTCTCGAACCACTTTTTAATTTTCAAATTTTTTTATAATATTCATACTAAAAAAATAAAGGTATTAAGGAATTTTAAAAAAAAATAAATGTATCGTTGAAAATTTTAAAATTTTAAAGGTATTTTTAAAATGAAGTATAAAGTTTAAAAGCATTTTTATTAATTGAGCTTAGAATTTTAGATTGGTACGACAGCAAAACCACAACTAATCTAACACGTGTAAAATACATTACTTAAAATATCAAATATTCGAGTTTGTTCGTTTAATATGTGAGGTGGGAATTTCAATATATAAACAGAGTAAATACAAAATGATCGAGTAACAATACTCCAAAACTAAGCTAAGCTGCATAAAAGTAGAGCACGAGTCATGGTTTTTTTCATCGAGCCTTCTCTTACTCGTCACCAAGCTCATTGTGTCGTCATCATTGACAAAATCTAGTGGTGGGTTAGTCTATAACGCATTCTGAAGTCTCGGCTGAGGAGCCATTAAACCACGTGCACATATCACAAGCATCATACTTCTCGTATACAAGCTAAACATATCTATCACGTTCATAACACAGCTACATCGTGCATAATGCTCGTGGTATACTCACCCATCTTCTAATCTCAAACTCTAATAAGCTCGTCCAAACACGATCAAGTCCTCACGACCTCTCGTAACTTTCTTGACCCATTAACATATATTCAGGTTCTACTATGATCTCTCGTTCCATTCATGCTTAGCACTTATAAACCTCTTCAAGACTTAACATTTGTGTTAGATCAACCACTGTTCGTTTATACTTAAGGCGTTCAACGCTTCTCTATGGTACTCGACGTTCATTTTCAAATATCTCAGTCCCGTGTGAGTACCTCTTATATCTTCTTTTATAAACCCTAACCCACCAACTTACCACATGCACGTATCACAGAGGATCATGCTTCTCATATACAAGCTAACACACATATATCACGTTCATAACACAACTACATCATGCATGATACTCGTGGTATACTCCCCCATCCTCTATCTCAAACTCAAACAAGCTCATCCAAACACAATCGAGTTCTCACGACCCCTAACTTCTTTCAGGTTCCACTACGATCTCTCGTTCCATTCATGTTTAGCAGTTACAAAACTCTCCAAGACTCAACCTTTGTGTTAAAGATCAACCACTGCCCATTTATACTTGGGGCGTTCAACGCTTCTCTATAGCACTCAACGTTCATTTTCAAATCTCTCGATCTCGTGTAAGTATCTCTTATATCTTCGTTTACAAACCCTAACCAACCAATTTTATAATTTAAATATTTCATATATATATATATATATATATACATACAAAAAAAATTGCAAAACTAGGTTCATGGACCTATTTGGTAAGAATGGAAAAAAAAAGGAGAGTTTTTTGGAGTGTATATCCTTTTTTTCAATCTCTTTCAGAAACATTCCGTCAAATCCCACTGCTTAATTCTCGTCGATCCTTCTTCTTCAGTCTTCACTTCACGCCCGCCTTCGAAGATTCCATGGAACTTCTCTAATTTTCTCCATCTCCTCGCAGTAGTTGTCTCGACCCCCCCGTTCTTTCCCTGGTATTGAATCCATTTCTCTATCTTTTTTTTGTTTGACTGCAATTGTTTGCTTTCCCTTATGGTTGATTTTTGGGAACTTCGCTGAATCATGGTAATTTGTTTCGAGTATCCAGAATTCGAAATGAAACTGGCGTGTCAAATTTATGTGGCTGTCGAATTGAGTTGTTTGTTTGTGTTGACGGGTTCGTCTCAAATCGAATTGAGGAGTATTTTGTTCTGACTTGCTCTTATTGACTTGTTTTATCTGATTAAAGTGAAATATAGGTTAGTGAAGGTTTTGATGGAACTTTTAGGAATATGCGCATATTTCAAGGAAGACCACTGAATCTCTACTGGGAATTTTTGGAAAGATTACTTGGGAATCGTTTGCAAAACTATATGATTGGCGTTTTCAAGAAATTTTGTTTAAATGGTTCTTATATCAATGATTGTTCGATTCTTTATTGTCCTTTTTTTCTATCAAACAGTGGAATCGTTCTGTTATGTTCTGCTCAACCTGATAGTTTCAATGGTTGAATGAGACCCATGATAATTGTACTCTTTTGATTATTAATTCTTCTCCATCTTTGCATCGATACCGTGCAGAGAAGGTTTTGTTTTGTCGTTTATATTTTTGTACACAAAATTTCACTCTTAGCTATTTTCCTTGGTACTTCATAGTGCACTCAGCTATCTCCCTGGTCTCTTCTCAAGTTTTACCTCGCATGGCTTCGTCTGAGATTGAGGTTGTAGCATCACCCAACTCGAAATCTCAGACAAACCCTGAAGTTGCCATTGTAGACGTTTACTCTGCTTCTGCTTATGGCGACTTCCAGAAAGTGAGGAGTTTCGTTGAAGAGCATGGAGCTTCTGTTTTGGTTCCTGATTCCAACGGGTACTATGCTTTGCAATGGGCTGCTTTAAACAACTTCCCTGATATCGTCCAGTACATCATTGAGGTTTTTTTTTTTAAAACTCTTTTTGCCTACTTGATTTTAATGATATTCTGTCTGTCTAGATTGTTGGATGTAGATTAATCGTCCCTGTTATATTGCATGTTTTGAGTTTAGTCAGTTGACTTGTTTTATGTAATGTAAAGCTGGCGTAGCATGATTTATGTGTCATTCCAGATAGAGGAAGAAGAATAAAATTTATTGGATGTGAAGGAAGTGCATGTGTTGGATTTTTGTATTGATGAATTTCGTAGCATTAGGGCATTTTTTATGTTGCTCAAGAAGTTTAAATTGATGGTCTTTTGAGGTTATGTCAGTTCTCTACCAAAGTTTTTGATGATTGTTTTGATCAGCATGGAGCGGATGTCAATTCCTGTGACAAATTGCAGCAGACAGCGCTTCACTGGGCAGCAGTTCGAGGTTCAATTATGGCTGCGGACATACTCCTGCTGAATGGAGCTCGAGTGGAGGCAGCTGATATAAATGGGTATCGGGTAACTTTGAATATTTAGCAACTTTTGATTTGGTTAGATATTGACGATACGAGGACATTTTTCACATATATGATATTTCTTCTGAAAGTTGTGGTTAATTATGAACCTCAGATGATTTTTACATAGAGATGAGCTCATGTATTTTTGTTCGTGATATTATATTGTAAATTTTAATGTAGAGGATTTCCAGTCTCAAATCTAGTGGAGTATGAATTAATGATATTACTAATGAGGGGATCTCTGATATATTGTGAATTTCATGTTTAAAACTGTAGAATAGTATTCAGAATGCATTTGCAAAGAAAATGTATGGTTTCCATGATATTAAGCGATGAACGTTTGGTTTCTCATAATATACACTCACGGAAAGATAGTATTGTCCATTTTCAGCATCTTAATTTATTTTGATTTATTGTATTAAAAACCCTTTCTGTTTATAGACTGTTGCCTTCATTCATCCTCATGATGGGCTGTTCACTTCATTCGTCCCCATGTACTGTTCAATCGATTTTATTTTTATTCATCATTATTATTCATAAATTTTCTGCGCTCCGTTTGACTCAAATTTGTGCATTTCGGCATGAAATGCAGGCAGTTCATGTTGCTGCTCAATATGGACAGACTGCATTCTTGAATCACATTGTTGCCAAATTCCATGCTGACTTTGACGTTCCAGACAATGAAGGGAGGAGTCCTCTTCATTGGTATGCCCCAAGCCTTTGGATATATACAATAAATACTCTGTATATCGTTTTAAGCATTTGAACCAAGAAAATTAAGTGTAGAGATCGATAACATCCCCTTCCCACTTCTTTTTTTGGTTTATCTTTGCTGCTGACATCTATAGTATTCAAAACTGGGATGGTTGAAATAAGTCTTATTTGAAGGTATACTTGGTAATTGTAGCAACTTTGTTACCATGCATACATGCATGCATCTCTAAATGGAAAACTTGGTATATCCACCTACTGTATTATAATATTTCTTTTAGCATATGTTCAATCTCCTACTGAGTTTTGGTCAATTCTGATCTGGCAAAGATTAATCTAGGCCTATAAAGTTCATCATTTGTTAGTAAGGGATATAATTCAATGAAAGCCTCTGGAAACTGAACTGAGGAAGATTTATCTTTATAATGAAGTCAGAAAGGATTTTTTATAAGGTCAACATCGTATGTGGTTTCTCGAACTCTCAAATATTGATATTTATTGAATTATCTCTCCTAAAAGGGATTGTTGACTTGGTTGTGTTAAGATGTCAAACTCTCGGCTGTTTCAAATGATTGATTGTTTCACATTCAATATTGGCTTTATTTTCTGGTCATTCAAATTGTGTAAAAAGTTATTTATTCTCTTGTTCACCTAAACAGATTGATGAACCAAAGGTAAAGGGTGGGCGTACAAATGTCTTCTCTTTATCAATATTATATGGTTTCTTTTGTTTTTCGGTCTCGTCATTTAAAATATATCTAGAAGCTTCAGAACGAAAGTTCATCTCATGGTTTCAATCAGGGCTGCATATAAAGGATTTGCAGATACAATTAGACTTCTTTTATTCAGAGATGCAAGCCAAGGAAGACAAGATAAAGAAGGTATACTACACATGCATTTCTGAATTGAGACCAGCGTTATTCTTTGGTTTCTATTCTTTTAATTTTTACTTGTATCATTTCGAGTGTGATCATCTTCCTGGGTTAGATAGAGAAGAAATTTTCCCTCTTAAATTTTTAGCTATGGAAAGTCTCGTGATATTGTTGGCTATCTTTTGTATATCCAACGTTGACACATCCAAAAAAGGGGAAGAAAAGCCATCGTGTGTATTTTTCCGTGTCACCATATGCTCTGTACTTCATTTTTAGGGCTTCCCCCATGTACACTTTTTTTTATAATCGATTTCTTCATAATGGTAAATTTGCCAGTCATATCTTTCAGTATGACATCTTCAAAGATGTGATACAATTTTCTTAAGCTTTGTTTTGAAGTAAACTATTAGCTTCAGTTCTTGAATAAGGGCTTGAAATGAGTTAAATTGTTTGAGAAGAAAACTAAGGCCTCTAAGTAGTTGGTTTTGGACAGGATAACAATTACTTATTGCACTTATAGTGATAATCTAATTATTTAAATAGTTAATTGCCTATATCTTGATTCATCTAATTATTCTGCCTTAGGTTTCATAAGTTCTTCTATGCTTTGTAATTAGGTTGTACCCCTGTGCATTGGGCTGCATTAAGTGGAAATGTGGAGGCATGTACTGTTCTTGTGCATGCAGGAACAAAGCAAGAATTGTTGATCAAAGACAATGCCGGTTTTACTCCTTTCCAGCTTGCATCTGATAAAGGTCATCGGCAAATTGCTAATTTCCTCGTATGTTTCCGAACAAAAATGTGGCTTGCTTTTTGATAATGAAGGTTTTATTGACTTGTTTAGATCATTTTCAAGCTGATATGATATTGGGTGTTCTGATCTTTTATAGTCTAAAGCACAACGGACACATCACAGCCACTTTGGAGCAAACTTTTGTACTAGGAAGATTAATTTTTTTGGTTATGCCCCTATTTTACTATGTATCATCATCATTCTCGTGATCCTCTTCATCAACTCAGTTCTTGCAGGCAAGTTATCTTCTCATTGAAAATGTCTATTTTGCTTGGAGAATATGTCTGACTTATTATTGACTGTAGGCTCTAATCTTGCGAAGGTTACTGCCGTTACTGGACTTTGGGCATGGGCGGCCCTCTGTTTGGCATTTGTTTCTCTGATAATGTTTTATAGGTGTAGTAGGTAATTCCCTAACCTACCTGGCACATGCTCATTCTATATCTTTGTAACTTGTTTGATCAGTTCTCTTGACACTTTATTATTTATATGAGTGATTCTTATAATTTCTCCCCCGAATGACTCGGTTATAAATTATGTTCAATTCAAAAGCTTATAGAAATTGATTGCAATTACAAGACTTATGAACATCATAATGATGTCATGAGATTTGTCAATCAAAACTCGGTTATGAATTATGTTCAATTCAAAAACTTATAGAATTTGATTGCAATTACAAGACTTATGAACATCATAATGATGACAAGAGTCTACGAGTAGGTTCCCTTTATACGTTACCATGCCAACTGCCATAACGATTTTTGGATCAACAGCAATGATATCGATTTGTAATATCCTTGGTTCCTAGTGAGGATACAATACTGTATCCTTCTTTTTTGTAATCTTGAATCTTGAATCTTGAATAATGGAATTGTTCCTCATTTTTAAAAAAATAATGGTAATTTTTACTATTATGTGCAGCAACGATCCAGGCTACATAAAAAGACCCGGAGAGTTGGGCAATCCTGCCAATACAGAGGTATATGAGTCTCTGTTTGAGGAATTTCAGTGTTTTGATTTTTAATGGAAAACCTGTTCATTCGTTTATTACTTGTAGTTTACTATTATATTTTATTACATAATTGAATTTCTTGCATTTTTCAGGATCCTTTGTTGAGTATTGATCTCAACAATTCTTCAGTATGGATGGGGAATTGGTCTCAACTATGCCCCACTTGCAAGGTTTATTTCAAAAACCCTTTGATAAAAAATGATCTTTAAAGGGACATAATTTTGTGGTATAATTGATAAACGTATTTTCTCTGGTGATCTAAGTTGACACTATCACGTTTCTTTCAGATAATTAGACCCGTTCGTTCGAAGCACTGTCCTACTTGTAATCGATGTGTGGAACAGTTTGACCATCACTGCCCGTGGATATCTAATTGTGTGGGGAAGGTGGGAAGATCTGCTTGTTTTTAATTTTGATCTTGGATGTGTTATTCATTTGTGGATCTTATTCTTGAAATTATATAGACAACTAGATGAATTAAGGGATAATGCTGTGTGAACTAATGCAGTTATTGCATATAAATAGATGATCTAAGAGACACATTTGGACTATATAGCTTCATGTCACTCTGATTATCTGACAACTACATTCCGTTAATTTTTTCTGATACTTTGCAGCGGAATAAACGGGATTTTTTTGTCTTCATCTGTTTGGGAACTTTGACATCACTCGTTGCTGGCTGTATTTCCATACAAAGTATGTCATTTGAGACAAGTGAATGATGCAAGTTTGTTTAAGACATCACTTTTCTTCTTTTGAAATTGGTATGAGCTTTCTCTTGTATTGCAGGAATCTGTGAAGTGCCTTCAGCATTGCAAACCGGAGAAACTTGGTTTCTTCATGTGGTAGTTCATTATCCCGGAGTCGTTATATTTCTTTTTCTGGATGGTATCATATTTTTGGCTGCCACAACTTTGACCGTGGCTCAGGCATCTCAGGTAATTGTCAAAACCAACACTGTGGCTCAATTTTCCATAACAAGATATAGTATTTTTAGTCGCATCTTCTGGAACCATATACATCTGTGGACATATTGAACCTCTTGTTTTCGTGATAGGATTGGACAACGATAGATTCTTACTCTTAACAATCTTAATAACATTACACATTTGGTTGATCTCAACCTACTGGATTGAATTTGAAGGAACCTGTAGACTAGTTTCTCAACCTGTCACCAAAAAACCCTTCAGTGTATTTTTTAGGAGATTAGAATGAATAAGAAACTCCGTTATAACCGCCACGGGCTGGCATGTGATCTTGGTGCATACAAAAAAAAGCATAGGGACATTGGCGGAATGAGTTCAAACTTGGTAACCAAATGTTATAGGATCATACAATTGGGCCATAAGATTAATCAAGGTGTGTATAAGCTTGACATGTATGCTCATTGATATGAAAAAAAAAGGAAAAAGTATGAAAGAAGAGAAACTAGTAACATTGTTCGAATTATTAATTGTGCGATATCAGCCGCCTTTTCCTCTGGTTAAATTCTGTGAACCATATGGTAACGTTGTGTTCTACCGGTTTTGCATGGAATTAGCGTCCTTCATTGCCTCAAAGTTTGAGCAATCTGCTAGTGGTCTGAAGTTCCAATAGTGATTGATACCAGATAGTATCCAAAGCATTAGAGGCTTGCACTCTTTCAATAACTACTTATCCCGAAGCCTTCAACTTTATTTATAATCAGTCAATTAATATTCCTATTTCCTATTACAATTCTTGATGAGAATGGAGGATTTGCAACATTTGTGTCATCATTGCTCTCCTTGTGGTTTACATCTCACTCCCCTGTCCCTAGAACTTCTATATTAGGTAATTTTCCTCTGAATATCTAACTTTAAACTGAGCTCTACTGGCAACAATCACAGATAGTCATCGATAACCATGACTCCGTTTGATAACCATTTGGCTTTGGTTTCTATTTTTGAAATTTAAACCTTTAAACACAGGTGTTGTATTGTCTCAAGCTAATCACTCCAAAGAATATTTCAGTGAAAAACTTTATTCCCTAGTTAGAGCCCATAAACAATGGGAGCATTACTTGTTATGAAAGGAGCTTATACTCTTTAAAGACCACTATTCTCATAAATTTCTTCATTAAAAAAAGGCTATTAGAAGGATGCTTTCTAGATGGATCACATTTATTCCAAAGTTTGATTTCCTAATTAAACACAAAGTGGCTAATGCACTTAGTAGAAAGCATTCGTTACTCAGTTTATTACATGGAAAAATTATAGCTTTTGAGGAATTGCCTTCTTTATATGAGCATGATACTGATTTTCGAGAAATATGGAAAAAAAGGTTCCCAATACTTCATTGCGTGAACATCTTATTAAGGAATTGCATTCTGTGGATTGGCTGGCCATCTTGGCAGAGGAAACTTCTGAACTTTTATCCGTAAGGTATTATTGGCCCCATTTGGAAAAATATAGCCAACGATGCTTTATTTGTCGAACTCAAAAGGGTCAAGCACACAATAGGAGACTTTATTCATCTTTGCCTACTCTACAAAATATTTGGGAGGATCTTTGGATGGATTTTGTTTTAGGTAGGACACAACAGAGTCATGATTTAGTCTTAGTGGTCGTTGACCGTGAAAATGACTCATTACTTTGCTTGTAAATAGGTTTATGATGCCATGCATTGCTTTTTTTTTTTTTTTTTTTTTAATTAAAAAAATTTGTCCGATTGCATGGTATACCTAATTACATTGTTTCTGACCGGGATGTTAAGTCCTAAAGCCATTTTTGGAGGTTTCTTTGGAAGAACTTGCTATTGGTTGGAAGTTTGGTTCCTCGAGTCATCCTCGAATGGATAGACAGACCGAAGTAACTTAGCGAACTCTTGGCAATGATTCGTTTCCTTCACGGAGATAAGCCGTGCCAATGAGACCTTGCTCTTCCTCAAGAAGAGTTTGCTCATATATGAGGGAATCAATCAACAGGAAAGTCACCATTTGAGATGTAGGAAGCCAAGGAGATTGCTGAACGTATTGCCAAACTTCACAAAGAGGTTCACGACCATTTGGAGGTTGCTGCTGCAACCTATAAACAGAAGACTAATTATTTACACGGCTCCCCCAAGTCTTCTGTAGTTGGAGACCTAGTCATGGTTCATCTAAGGAACTCACGGCTGCCAACTGGAGTTCACAGCGAACTTTTTCCAAAGCAAGTTAGCCCGTTTCCTATTCTCTGGAACGCTTTGGTCCTAATGCCTATAAGGTTGATCTTCCTCCACACTTCAAGATCCATTCCACTTTTAATGTGTCAGACCTTGCTGCCTGTCACGCTCCTGATGGTTTCAACCTGGCTTTGGGTATAGTTTGGTTTGAGCTTAGTTCCTTAATTTCTTCTTGGCCATGTTCTTTAAAGCCCCTTTATTTCATTTACTGAGTTATTGTGCAATAACCTTTAATTGTTGGCAATTAGCGCTTATGAGATCTTTTTTTAGTTGCTTGTGGTACAACTGTTTTATCATAGTTTATTTTTTCCGTAGGCTGGTTATTAGCTTATTTATAGGGTCTCTAAGTTAGAACTCTCAATAGAACAGTGGGTTTATCCATATTATGTGTTTTGTGTGTTTTCTGAGTGTTTTTAAAGCTTGAAAGGTATTAGATACCTAACATAATCATGGGAATACCTCGTTTCCGAACTAGTATATTATTGTGTTGATAGAATGATGAACGATCTTCGTTGATGCAGATAGCACGAAATATCACCACTAACGAAGTGTCAAATGCCATTCGCTATGGATATCTTCGTGGTCCAGATGGGAAATTTCGGAATCCATATAACCATGGATGTCGAAAGAATTGCTCTGATTTCCTCATTCATGGCTATATAGACGACGAGATCGCTTGGCCTCCACTACAGCGTGCTGCCATTTAGATTGATTGCGATTGCACAGGTTTATGTAAATTAGTCATATTCCTGGAGCTGAGTATTGGTCAACGTCGTTGCCCGATATCGTACTGTTGTTGTCTTTATGATTCTTAATCTACGAACGAATTAGAGTGTTCATGCTGTCTAACCGATAATGTAAGCCAGGAAATAGGATAGAAATGAAAGATCACAGATAGATAATGTTATTAGAAATGAAAGATCAGGATTGAATATGTTTCTCTATTATGGGAGCTCTCTGAACCTCATTGTAGTCTTGTGGTTTCTGTTCTAGGTGCTGATTTTGAAGGTTTTTATGTTACTTTCTTTGGCTTGGCTCTAGTGTTCTCTTCCCCTTTTATATACTTCATGCCTTCAATGGTATAATTGATTCTATCAATTTCGTGAAAAAGACATACAAAATTCATCGTTATCATGTTGTTTATCAAGTTATATCAATTGTCTAATACTTTTACTTTCTACCGCTATACCTTTGGGAATGTCTTTTGTAAATATCATAGATGTTATAATCGTACCGCTATACTTCTGAAATGTCTCCATGTAACTATTGTAAATTTCAATTGTCCGGTGAAATTGTTTCTAATATAAAAAAAAGATCTTTTCTACATTACAGGTACCTACAAAATCAGGTTAGTTGGGAGATCGTTAGACTTCTGATATACTAGCATAATCATTTGTGTATTCATCAATCTTAACATCAATGGGGTGCCCTCGAGCAAGAAGTTAAGGGTTTGAATCCTTATTTTTTTACAAAAGTCGTGTTCATCACTATTTCGTATACAATTTAGCAACTACGAGGACAGATGCAAAATTATCAATTTGAGCACAATTCAGTTGATTAAACACATATATTGTCTATAGTCCACGTGTATTATAAATAATTTAAACTCCATGTCATTTTTAGTAAATTATATTATAGATTTTAAAAATAAAATATTATAAATTTAACACATAAAGCTTTTATTTAGGTTTTAAATTATCACAAAATTAAAAAATTGATTTTTTTAAATAATAAAATTTGTAATTTAACATAAATTAAATCATTATAAAAACCTAAACCCCATTTCCTTTCCCCTCCGTTTCCCCAGCCGCAAAAATCTTCCCCTTCCACATTTTCCTTCTTCTTCCTATCTCCACCAACTCCCCGCCGGCACCCTTTTTGCCGCCGCCGCATCCACTCGTCGGTGCCGCAACTTCACTGCCTCACCGCCCCCCTTTTACCTCCGCCGTATGACTCACTGCATTCTTCTGCAACTTCTCGTTGAGGGCCCAACATTCAATCTTCCTCAATCCCACTGTTTACTTTCTCTCCCCCACCATTAATCCCTCTCTTCAGCCTTCCAGTTTGTTTCCCGTTTCCTCGCACCTCCGTTCTCCTTTCTTGGTATTGTATCCATTCTCTATCTTTCTTTTGATTTCAATTGCTCTTTTTCCAGTCTGATTGATTTTGTGCGTAATCGCTCGCTGAACTCCACTAATTTGTTTGAAATGTGTTTGTATAAAATATATGTGCTTGTTGCTTTTTGCTCATGTGCTGGATGGTTTCAGAGAAAATTGAATCGAGGAGTCGTTTGTGGTGACTTTCTTTTGTTAATTTTACTTCCATTTTACTTCTCGACTTGTTTTATCTGTCTTTTTCTTGTGTTCTGTTCAAAATGAGAAATCGGTGATCAATTACTGATTAAAGTGACGGTTTTGATACTGAACCTGTAGGAACACATTATTATTCCATAAATTTCCGGGAATTGCTCGGAGATTGTCCGGGAACCATCTGAGGGAAGAACTATTGAGATTCGTACATTCGGAAGTTGTGATCGGTTTTTTCAAGAATTTTTTTAATGGTTCTTATATAAAAGATTGTTCATTCCCCACCGCCTACTCTTGTGTGAGAGTGTGAGAGATATACTTGTAAACACTTTGGTTATATTGATTGACTACCACTCATGAAGAGAATTTCTTCTCTTCTAATCACGTAAATCTTTGTGTCTCTTTGTTTAATTTATGTTTGTGGGTGTGTGAATACAATCTTACTTCCGCTTCCGCTGCAATAATTGGGTATCATAATCTTTTGGTTGTGGCATTTAGGGCACAACAAGTGGTATCAAAGCATTGAAGGTTGTGGCATTACGCCACAACATTTCCCATTAAGCAGCGGGATTCCTTTTGATCATTGATTCCCTTATCCCATCCTTCTCCATCATTACATCGATTCCATGCAGAGAATGATATGGAGAGGGCTTTTATTTTGTTCATCTTGTTTTGGGTTTCCATCACACGTACTCACTCTTAGCTACTTTCCTTGTTATTGAGAGAGTGCACTCAGCTATCTCCCTTGCTTGGATTCGGGTTTCACTTCCTGCCACTCACTTTTTATTGGTGGTCTTTTCTTTTGGATTCAATTGTTTCTTATGAACACACATATATTTTGACAATCGCTCATCTCTTATTATTCATATTTTCATGACAGGTCCAGCACATGTCCTCATTCAGAACTGCACAAATCCACCTAGTGAGTTCTCATCGTGAGGTTTATGAACCCTGTGATGATTCATTTGCTTTGGTTGATGCACTTTTAGCTGAGAGAGTTAACTTGTTAAATCATCATCCAACATTGTGCTTAGAAGTTGGCTGTGGTAGTGGCTATGTTATAACATCTCTTGCTCTTATGCTGGGAAAGGAAGCTTCCGGAGCTCACTATATTGCTACAGACATCAATCCTCATGCCATTAGAGTCACCCAGGAGACTCTTGAAGCACATGGGGTTCATGCAGAGTTGGTATCCACTGACATTGCATCTGGTTTGGAGAAGCGACTGGCTGGATCAGTTGATGTGTTGGTTGTGAATCCACCCTATGTTCCGACGCCAGAGGACGAAGTGGGTCGTGATGGAATCGCCTCTGCTTGGGCGGGAGGGGAGAACGGCCGGAGTGTCATTGATAGGATATTGCCAGTTGCTGATGTTCTTTTGTCTGACAAAGGCTGGTTGTACATGGTTACCCTTACCGCCAATAATCCCTCTCAGATATGCCTTCAAATGAGAGAAAAGGGCTATGCTAGTAGAATCGTTGTGCAGAGATCAACTGAAGAAGAGAGTCTTCATGTGATAAAGTTTTGGAAGGATGCTGATCTTCAAGTTGATGGAAAAGAATCAACACATAAAACAGGCCCTGGAAGAGTTGTGGAGTCTCTAATTTCACAATTTCCTCGGCTCTCTTTTTGGAGGAACAACAGCAACACTAACAGATGAATGAGTTATCAGAGTACGTTTCTAGACCTGCATTTCTCATCTTCAGACCCTTTGTTTTGATTTTAATCTTTTGAGTTTTTGTGCATTAATCCCTGGACGCCATGCGAGGGTCGCTGCTTCTCTTGTCGCAACGTGAGGTCACAACTTACTATCTTCATAGTTAGGTTGGTGACGTTCTCCCCCACTTAAACTAGTCATCGTCCTCGATGACTTACTTGGGGCACAACCGCTGTTAGGTTGTGACGTTCTCCCCCACTTAAACTAGTCATCGTCCTCGATGATTTACTTGGGGCACAACCACTATTAGGTTCTGACGTTTTCTCCCACTTAAACTAGTCATCGTCCTCGATGACTTACTTGGGGCTCAACTGCTGTGACATTCTCCTCCACTTAAACTAATAAGTCATTGTCCTCGATGACTTACTTGGGGCACAACCACTGTTAGGTTGTGACATCCTCTCCCACTTAAACTAGTCGACGACTTGGGGGTACAACCACTCTTTGGGTGTCTAGGTTATGCATACTACCTTGACCAATAAATTTTTTTGTTTTATCATCTACTTTTAACCCAAGTCAAGTTTTTAAAGCTAAAAGTAGTTTTCTAGCTTTAAAAAACTTATTTTTGTTTTTTTTTTGGTATTATAGTAAGAAAATGGAGAGAAAACAAGTATAATAAGAAGAAAAAGTCAAATAGTTATCAAATGAGGTCGTTCTCGTTCTTAATTCCACTCGTTCCTGTCTAAACTTTCACAACTAACGTTAATTTCATGCATGCAAGGCCTGATCGATCCACTGATACTTCGAAGTTTTGAAGTTAAAACTACTAAACTCATGCATGCTGTGTATAGTATTAGTTTTAGTTTTAACTTGGTAGATTGAAAATTGTATGGCGTATAGACTAATTTCAGTAGCCATCTTCTTGGTTGTGTCGATGTTGCAGGACCCGGGACTCGGCCACACAGCCTCTATTGTTACAAGCAACAATTCCAACCTTCCATATTTGTGCATGCCACAGGTCATACTGTTCGTTTTTGTATACTCAAATACCTTTGTTTTGACCCTATTGCTGCTTAGAGATCTGCCATAGAAGTCATTACACAAACTATCACTTGCTGAGCTTGAAACTTCAAAGCTCTTTGTTCATAAGAAATGATAATTTCATGGACAAGATATTACTGAAGATCTCTGAATTGGGTTCTTGCAGTTGCATTAAATGTCTTTGATATGCCATTTGTGACAATCTCAACTCAAACTAGTTCTCATCTATTTTTCCTGCTAAGTGTTTTTTTTTTTAAAATTAATTTACAAATTTAATTCGGAGTTTAGTTTCTGTACTTTTAAAAGTTAAATCGTTTGATGAAACCTCGTAAATAGCTCATTACCTCAAAATTACCTCAAATTATCGAAGGGAAAATGAAATAAAATTAGAGATGGATAGAGAAATTGACACTAATTTTACCGTGATTAAGTCAAACTCGACTAACTTTTAGACTCTCGTTAGACCATTATTTTTATGAGTAAAAAACAAATTCAATAGTTTCCTCGAATAAAGATTAAATCAGTACAGCTACTTTTTGTCGAGATCAAGAACCCTAGAACTCGATTACAAGTAAAGGTCCTCTTATGGCTATGAAAGATACAAAAATTGTAGCTCAAAATTGATTTAAAAATTTGGAGCAAACAAAGAAGGAAGTGAAAACTAGCATATTACAAAATATTACAAAGTTGACAATATGACCAAGAATATTTATTTTTATAATTTTCCTACATGTCAGCATTTGATTGGCTGGAATAAAATAACATAAAAACGTTCTGATTCAAATTGCATCGGAATCATTGTTCCAAGTTTTATGCTACGAACTCAAACTTGAAAGTCATGAGAATTAAACACCTGAAAAAGTTTAGTAACCAAATAGATAAAATAATTATAATAATTATAATAATATATTATATTATTCTATAAATCCCAATCAATTTTTAAACATTATTATAAGTTCTCTCTTCATTTCACGGCATAGAAAATGTCCAGACAATCACCTAAGTGAATCGAGTAAAGTCCATCTAATAAGAATCATTTAGGGACCAAACATAATGCTTCTATCCATTTTCCAGCTGACCAAATTGTTATAACACTATCAAATTACCAGAGCTAATAGGTATCCCTCAACTTCACAGACGTCATAGCGAGGACGAGTATTAGTTCATGAATCATTTATTCAGTTAAAACATAAAACAAAACTCCAATGTGGGAGAGATAGAATCAAAGGACAACTGCATCCCAGTCGTAAAACGACTACGTCCTTATCTAAAATGCTACAGAAGAGAATGGAGCTCCCTCACGATAGTCTGAATCGGGTTAAATATAGCAGTTGATATACATTCATAAGAACATGTTGATAGAACCTTTAAAAGTTGGAGCATCGATAAACTACATCCATAACATGTTATACATGATAGTTGTTTGTATATTCTTTCATTTATTCTCAATGAAAGTTTAGTTATTCAACACTAAAAAGAAATTAGACATACCAGCAGTAGCGGCTAAAATGTCAGCTCTGTTGGATTCCACTTGGCCATGTCTGATTCTTAACAGGGTGAAGGATAGCTTCAACCTCAGATAGAGTTTCCTCATCCCTCCCAAAGGTGGCAAGTTCTTCAGCCGCAGCTACGTTTTCCTCCACCTGTTTCCAAATTTTTACAACTTGGTTAAGATTCTGTGATGCAATCTTTGAAGATTTTCAGCACGAAAAGAAGAAGTTTGCATGGTCACGAAGAAAATATAAACAAACACTATATGTCACCTCATCGAGATTGATTTTTAGGGCTTAAATCCAAGGGAGCCCAATCAGGAGCTAGTTTGGACACTAACATTGTATGAGAATAAATATTCATGAGAATTTAGACCACCTTACGCGCACCTCAACTAATCTCACCAGATAACCGTCAAACTTTGTAATATTTGGTCATATAAAAACTCGTAGGATTTTAACATTCTAGGTAGCAAATCATTCTTTATAATTAAATTTTATTTCCAACCAAAAAGAAGGAAAACAGTTCATAAATCCAAAGGTCAACTCAAAAAGCCTCATGACCTTTTAGGAACTATCCATCCATCAAAAAGAAGTTCATTTAACTTGCTCTCTGCTGTCCCAATTCCTTCCATACAAAAGTTCTCTTTTTGCCTATCATTCAAGTCAATATCTTCAAACCTGTTGTGTCCTTGCGTAAAACTCATACATTAAATAGGATTAGTCATTTAAAATATTGAATAGTTAAAAGTTTTTCTTTCTTTCTGTTTATTTTTATTTTTTTAACTCTCACATAGTAGAAGAAAACCTATCCCTCCACCTTGCGTGGTCTGCTTGTATCGGTATATTTTTGTTGAATAAAAAAGTAATCTGGTTGACTTTTTTTATCCA
Organism: Cucurbita ficifolia; assembly: GCA_033971965.1. Taxonomy (NCBI): domain Eukaryota; kingdom Viridiplantae; phylum Streptophyta; class Magnoliopsida; order Cucurbitales; family Cucurbitaceae; genus Cucurbita; species Cucurbita ficifolia. Next base: position 5,947,864 of record CM066980.1, read on the forward strand.
TGAAAGATAAACAATATCGGAAAACAAGGACTTCCTCCTCACTGGTGTCGAGGCAAGTTTTTTCAACATCGAAGTAGGCATGTACAAGCATGGACCAGGAAATTACCAACTAATGGATACAGAATGAGTATATACACACCATGGCACAGGGGCACATCACGATATTCAGAAAAGGAGATTGAACTCGAAAGATATTGAAAGAAATATTGACAAAGAATACTATACAATGTGATTATTGAAAGATACCTGTTTGACAGAGTTCATGCCAACCAGAACTGTTGAAATATCTTTGTTTGACAGACTGTATTGGAGGGCTAACTTTGAAATATGTTTTCCTTTCTTTTTACAATGAGCAGCTGCAGCTTGGCATGCAGACTGAAGCCATTTAAATAAGAGAACAATATCAGTATCCAATGTAAAGCCAAAGCTCAAACAAAACACAGTTCGAAAAAATAAAAGATAAAATCACAGCACTAGAACAAATGGTTTTGGATTAGTTTGTATGGTTGAATGAACTAGTCATTACTGCATACTATAATCAACACCTAGACATTATTTCATTTTCAAGCGATAAGATTTCCACGATGGGACCTAAACCCCATAAGAGTAAAGAACGAGAAATGTACTCCCCCAAACAAATGTGTTTTCTTTGCGTGACATCAGTCAACTGAAAGTGCTTTCCCTGCATATGCTTTTAAGTTTCACAATTCAACTATGGAGCTAATGAAAGAAAGGGGGGTGAGAAACTGTACCTTCAATTCTGGTGAAGCTGGGTGCCATTCTGGGGGACCATAATCAGTTAGAAGTCCCATTGCTAGAGGAGACGCACTGATTATTCCAATGCCCTTACTCTTTAAGTAAGGTAGCAAATCTAACAACGTTGAATCGTTAATACTGTAGTGACAATATGAAAGAATCACATCAATGGAGCCAGGTGGCACTCGATCAAGCACATACGTAAAAATTTCCAATGGAAGTCCCGTAATACCAATGAAACGAGTCTTCCCAGCTTCCCTCAGCTTTTGAAGTGCAGGAATCGTTTCGTTCACAACCTGAAATAAACTTAAGCAGCTGAAGATCCACTTTTTATTTATATTATAATGCCAAAAGCCATGTTCATAGCTTTTTAGAACTCAAGGACAAAGTTATACAACCTATAAAACAAATCCTGTACATGCAAGGTCACATGACCATGTTAATAACTAAAATTCAATGGTCAATGAGTTCTTAAGAAAAGTAACAAATGAACAGACAAGTTACAAACCTGATCAAGAGATCCAAATTCAATATCATGGCAATGCAGTATATCAACGTAATCTAGTTGCAGCCTAGCCAAACTCTCATCAATGCTCCTCGTCACCCTCTCAGCACTGAAATCAAAACCCTCAGCATATCTCCCGCACTTTGTTGACACTATATATTCACTCCTTGGAACATCTAGAGCTTTCAGTCCCTTACCAAGCATCTTTTCTGATAAGGTCCCTCCATAGTACCTTCACGCATGTCGTAGAAGAGGCAAACCGAAATTCAGTTCTAGAACCAGAAACCATATAGAAGATAACCAAACTAGCCCTTACATATCCTTAACGATGAGCTAAACATACAAAAAAAGGAATGATATATATTTTCCGAAAGCCATTGACTCTTCCATATCTAAACTTTCAATAACATCAAATCAGACATCAAACCTGGATACACGTAGCAATATTTCAAATCTTTGTTACAACTTACATTTACCTAAACAAATCTCAACAAAAAGGCAACACAAAACTTCCTAGAGCCAAATCGAGCCAACAAATTTCAACGAAAATCAAGCATGCACAAAGTCAAATCCAAATAAATGAACATGCAAGACCAAGCATTGAACAAATTCTCAAACTCTAGCTCTATTGTTTGATGTACAAACTCGTCAATTTCATAACAAGCCTCTCTCACTCACTAAGCGCATAGGAAAATAACAGTTACGAATTCCATACGGAGAGGTGTCGAAGAAATTGATGCCAAGACGAAAGGCTTCACGAACGGAGGCGACGGCATCCTCCTCAGAAACAGGGCCGAAGACGCTGCCGAGAGGCGAGGCACCAAAGCCGACACTGCTGGTTTTGAGGCCGGTGTTTCCCAGCTTCCGCAGCTGGAGCTTGGGATAAGAAGCCGCCATTGATTCTGATGAAGCCGCCATTGATTCCGATGAAGCTCTCAGAATTTGGAACAGAGTACGATCTTCCCGGGAAAGGAAGTGACAAAGGCGATTCCGATTTTTGGAAGAAAAACGCCAAGGTGAGGGACCGGGTTGCAGATGAGGCACTTCTGCGGCCGCTAGGACAATTAAACAAATTCGTTTTCAAAAGGGCATTTTAGACATTTACTAAATCGAATTTTAATTTTTTGAATAACAATTATTCTTTTTTTTTTTTTCTATTTTTCAAAACGCACTATTTACTTTTACCATTTGAATTTGGTCTCGTCCTCTACAATTACTTTTTCTTACCATTTATACCCCTGGTATATTCTTGTATTTGCAGTCAAATCATCTTAACCAAAATTTAATTATTTTTTTTTATTATTTTAGCTAAATTAATAAAAATACCCATAAATTTTGTATTTGTTCCAAAAAAAAATACTTATAAATTTTTAAAATTTTCAATAATACCCTTAAATTTTTAAAAGAAAATCTAAAAAATACCCTTATCTTAATTTTAAAATCACTAATATTTTGTTTAAAAAATATTCTTGAACCCTTTCAAAAATACCCTTACCTTTTTAAAAATTTCAAAAATATCATTGTATTATATTTAAAAAAAAAATACTAATGAAATTTTAAAAATAGAATTAATACTCTTTATCTTTATAAAAAAAAATTTAAAAATTTTACCGTCAATATATAGATGAAAACTGTTTATCGGCACTTTATAGATTATCTTTTAACTCTAAATATATTTTTTAGATTTTTTTTTTTGGAAAGTTTGGAGATATTATTGAAAATTTTAAAAATTTGAAGCTATTTTTTGATTTAGCTTATTTTTTATAAAAATAAATAGATAAAACATATTATATATATATTTATTTATATTATAGAAGATTTAAAAGTAGGAGGATGAATAAAATATTTTAAAAATAAATTAAGAAAAGGAAATAAAAGAAACAGCCGAATTTGGAAACCCATAGATTTATATATTTGTTCAGAAAGTTTTTATTCAAATTCCGCGCAGAAGCTTTCCAGATCTCTTCAATGGAACATCAAATCTCTCGATACGAAAACCTGGTGGTGGAAGTACTTTCAGATCTTCCGACGCCGTCACGAATTCCAAAACATCCGTCGCGAATCGAACACATCGGCCTAATCTTCACCCTCCGTCGCCGTCGCAGCCACTTCGAGGTATCGGAGAACGGCGAACGACGACTAATCCAGCAGCGAGAAACCCTAAAAATTCCACTCTGCGACAATCAATTCCGCGCCGAAATCTTCAATCGAGACGACGATTCTCTGTTCCGCAACCTCTCCTGCAGTTTCCAGAACTTCAAACCAGAAATCGACGCGGAGCCGGTCGCCGATGCCCTAATTGAGCGGTGGATTCAAATTAGGGAGGAAGTGACTTCGAGAAGCTCGGACAGAGTGTTTCCGATGACGGTGAATTTGACGATGTGGCACATTGTGGCTCGGTATGAAATCGGCGTCGGTAGCGGTGGAGATGGCTGCGGAATGGTGCCGGCGTGCGGCGGCGCGGCTGGGAAGATGTTGAGGAGATTGGAGAGGGAAGAGGAAGTGGATGGAATTTGTGTGATTTGTTTGGATGAATTGAAGAAGAAGAAAAAGAATGGAAGATTTGCTTTACAAATGCCTTGTTTACATGTGTTTCATGGGAATTGCATTGAAGATTGGTTGAAGAACAGCCATTATTGTCCGATTTGTAGATTTGAAGTGCCAATCCAATAGAATTCCCAATTGTTTTAGGTTTTAGGGCTTTAATTTGATAGCGGTTTCGTTTTTAGTTCATTATTAGGGTTTTGTTTTAGGTTTCATATATTATCACGAGAAGTTATAACAGGTGAGACTCGGCTCAATTGACTACATGTCAATTCATATCGGTTGGAGGTAAAGTCTCCCAGAACTTCCGCTATGAACCACCGGATAATTGGTATAACATAGTAAAATAGGTTAATTATCCACTTTCTTACTTCCTTAAGCCACCATTCAGAAGTCAAGATTGAGTTATCGGAGATTCGTTGAGGCGGAGACTACTGCATAAAGAAGCAATCACTTAGGTTTCTTTAGAACAAGAAGAATAGAAATTATTCTCTTCAATGAATCGGGGAGGACCAGACATACTTTGCCTAAACCCGAATTAGCTTTTTAAAACTTGGACTTTGAAATTTAAATATTTTAAAAACTTTTTATTTTTAATTTCTTTTCACAAATATCCATCGACGTCGATGTTTATCAATTTTTTTTTATAAAAATTGAAACTTTAACGTATCGTTCCCTACCGACATTTTAAATCTTTAATAATTAATTTAATTCAACTATGTTTATATAAATAATATATTGATTTAATTTAGTCCAAACCTCTAAGATAAATCCACACCTCATTATCCAATATTTCCAAACCCTAGGATTACTTGTGTATGAGGTTACTTCAAATATGAGCCATTTGATTTTGAGTGTAATGAAAGAGTAATTAATAGAAATATATTGGAAACAAATAAATAAATAAATCATTTATGTGTCACACGCTTAATCAATTAAATATTCTTAAATATTCATCAATCGGTCAACATTTTCATCAATATTTTAATAAATAATAAATTTAAAAAAAATCAACGCCGTTTTTTTAATAGAATTATATATATATATATATAATTGAGTATAATTTATGTTCGAATTCTATCCTCATTTTATCAAAATAAAAAATAAATAAATATAAATATTAATAATAAGATTTATAAGAAATAATCAATATATTAATAAGAGTAATTGTCGATTTTAATGTTAATATGTGAATGGAGATTCAAAATATTTAATTTTTAGGTGTGATTATAATATTTTAATTAATTGAGATACGTTAAAGTTAACTAACTTAGATTAAAGATAACTATTTAACTTGACGGAGATTTGGCTCGAACAGGTAGAAATTTTGGGGGAGAGGGAGGGGAGAGTCTCGTCTATTAGCTAAATGGGCTGAGACAAAGATTATATTTGTGAGATACAACATCGGTTGGAGATGGGAATGAAACATTTTTTAGGGTGGGGTAACCTCTCCTTAACAGTTACGTTTTGAAACCGTGAAGCTGACGATGATACGTAATAGGTCAAAGCGGAGACAATACCTGTTATCTATAAGCTTATATTGTTATAATATTCTTCATGGGACCATGTTTTGGGAAGATTAAGATTGAAATAGTCAACCCAATTCTCGTGACTGTGGCAAACGTAGACTACAAGCTTGCCATAGCTACATTCATAACTTGTTTATTAATCCATGAGTGTGAATCCTTACCCATAATTACAGCAATATTATATTCCCAAAAGAATTGGGAACTCAGAAATGTTCATCAACATCCCTTATTTTAATGAATCATCAACCCATTTACCAAAATTTCAAAAGCTAGTCGGTGAAGTTGCTCTCACAAAGTCCACAAAACAACAAAATGAATCGCAAATCAGCTATCATTTTGTCATCCAAGAGTGACCCATTACTTATTCTCCCGTTTTTTGAACAATAAAGGTTGAAAAAGGCTCTCCATGTCGATTTCCTTTCTGGGTTTCGACGAATTCAAGGTTCTTTCCCCTTTTTCTGAAATGGGTTCATGTTTGTTTTCATGGGTTCTTGTAGATTCTCCATTGTTGTGGGACTGTTCTTTTGTTATTGCTTTTGATGGGCTGTGGAGAAAATTAGGGTTCGTGAATTGACCCTGTTTGTGCTTCATTTTTGCAGTTCAGAGAAGCTTAGTTTTGGAGAAGAAGAAGCTTTTTTGAATGGAGAGATCATCTATGGTGGTTTTTTCTGAGATGGTAAGAGGATTTGATGAACTTAATGCTACTTTGGAACTTGTTTATGTGTGGTTATGTAAAATCTGTTTAAGAATATCGGTTGGAGAGAGGAACAAAACATCCTTATAAGGATGTGGAAACATCTCCCTAAGCATTTTAAAGACTTTGAGGGGAAGCCCGAAAGGGAAAGCCCAAAGAGGACAATATCGGCTAGCGGTGGGCTTGGTTGTTACAAATAATATCAGAGCCAGACGCTGACCGGTCCGAGCGATGTGCTAGCGAGGACGGTGAGTCCCCAAGGGGGGTGGATTGTGGGATCCCACATCGGTTGGAGAGGAGAACAAAGCATTCCTTATAAGGGTGTGGAAACATCTCCTGCATTTTAAAGACCTTGAGGGAAAGCCCAAAAAAGACAATATCTGCTAGCGGTGGGCTTTGACTAGTACGAATGGTATCAGAGCCAGACATCGAGTGATGTGTCAGCGAGGATGTTGCCCCCAAGGGGGGTGGATTGTGAGATCCCACGTCGGTTGGAGAAGGGAACAAAGAATTTCTTATAAGGGTGTGGAAACATCTCCATAGCAGACGCGTTTTAAAGATCTTGAGGGGAAGCCCGAAAGGGAAAGTCTAAAGAGGACAATATGTGATAGCGGTGAGCCTGGACGGTTACAAATGGTATCAGAGCTAGACACTGAGCGATCCTAGTGATGTGCTAGCGAGGACGCTGGGTCCCAAAAGAGGGTGGATTGTGAGATCCCACATCGGTTGGGAGAGGGGAACAAAGAATTTCTTATAAGGGTGTAGAAACATCTCCCTAACAGACGCATTTTAAAGACCTTGAGGGGAAGCTCAAAAGGGAAAGAGTTCCTATCTTCAAATCTGGTTATGTCTTGTTCTTATGTCCTATGTTTGAATCTGGTTGTCTTGTTCCTATGTCCTATGTTCGAATCTAGTTATGTCTTGTTCCTATGTTCGAATCTTGTACTAATTAGGGACGTGTTAAGGACGTGCATACCTTAAACCAACTCGTTTTTCGGTAGTGATGTTCTTGAAAATGTTTGGATTATGAAAGGAAATGAGGCATTGATGAAGTCTATATCCATTTTAGGGAATGGAGGACAATGGCTATGACAATCAGTGGCAGAAGAGCTCAATGGATGAGCTTGGCGTCCCATTAGCAGCAGGTTTTAGGGAGGATTTGCAGCATTCTTATGCTCAGACAAACATAGACCAGAAGGCTTCTTTAAACCGTTCTCACAACGCCATACTCGGGTATGCGAAACAGCTCAAGAGCAATGGATGGAGTTCATATGAAACGAATAATCATTCGTCAAACTCACAAGTCGTTGCTTATCCAACCGCGTCTGTTTCGGCTTCCAACTACACGAACCAAATGGACTTCACGAGGCCGAAAGAGGAGGTCGTGTGTCCTCAAAGTATTGGCAACCTCCCTTCTGATATGTTGGTTTCTCAGGACACATTACGCCACCCGAGCCATGGAACGAAAAGTACCTCTACAAACAGTAGAATCCCACAGGCTCAAGATCACATTCTTGCAGAGCGGAAACGTCGAGAGAAGCTTAGCCAGCGGTTTATCGCTTTGTCTGCTATAGTTCCTGGCCTAAAGAAGGTAATGATTCTTATTTTTCCCCCTTACCGTTCTTTTAGTTTTCGAGTTTTTTGCATTGAACGTTGATCCGTTAAACGAAAAGAAACTTTTGAACTCTGTTTTTTCCCTTTTAGATGGACAAGGCTTCAGTTCTTGGAGATGCCATTAAGTACCTGAAACAACTCCAAGAGAAAGTGAAGATACTAGAGGAACAAACCCGAAGGAAAGACATCGAATCCGTGGTATTCGTCAACACATCAAACGAGGACGACGACCCACTTCCCGAGATCGAAGCAAGATTGTGCGACAAAAACGTCCTTATAAGAATACACTGCGAGAAAAAGAAAGATGTCATAGAGAACACAGTTGCTGAAATTGAAAAGTTGCACCTTACAATAGTCAACAGCAGTGTAATGTCATTTGGGAGTTATGCTCTCAACATAACCATTATCGCTCAGGTAAAAAACTACCCCGAACGACTATGTCGATATCTCGATATCGAAATTTTGAGCTGTCTATGTGCAAACACGATGCTGTTTCTTGAAACTGTTCACCTTTTTGCAGATGGATAACGAGTTTTGTTTGACGTTAAAGGACCTCGTGAAAAAGTTGCAGTCGACTTTGCGATCGTTCGAATGAGAACGAACCTGCTGTTTCTTGAACTGTTCACCTTTCTTTCTTAAAGGCGTTATGTTTACAGGGCTGTGATGTTGCATCAAATTTGGACCAATAACCTTGAAGGAGACCAGTTGGGAGATTCACATTTGAGGTGGGTTTTTTGTTTTGTGTTTCGTTTTTGCATGAGAAATCATGTTCTGTCAGTCACCTACCTGTGTTCGTTAGAAGTGTTCATCTCACAGCTTGTTTGGAGGGTTTTTCCCATTGGTTTTTTAAGTTTGGTGGTCAGAACAGGCCTTTGTTTTTTGTTTTTGTTTGTTTGTAATGCTTTGTTTGGAAGTGATGAAATAGTTCAAAACTTTGCTTTTTTGTTACAAATTTAGTCTCGAGAGGGATTCATCTGTCCTACGAGCGATGGTATAAGAAGAATTTTAATCCTAGAAAGCACGGGAAAGAATGAAATAAAGTACATATTGAGGGAACATGAGATAGACTTATACTTTTATCAAGGGACAAATCCATCCAACTTTGTTATGAAGTTCTAGGTCTTACCGCTCTCGAGAGTTTGTCTTACTTCCCCTTCTTTTTATCGCCCTTCCTTCATGTAATAGTCCAAGTCCACTGCTAGTAGATATTGTCTGCTTTGGTCCATTAGGTATGGCCGTCAACCTCACGGTTTTATAACGCGTCTTCTAGAGAGAGGTTTTCACACCCTTATAAAGAATGTCTTGTTCCTCTCTTCAACTGATGTGGGATCTCGCACTTCATTTAGTGGGTCATCTTGAAACGGCAAGTGCAGGAATCAAATAGACACAGAAATATATTAGATAATAGGGGGTTCGAGTATGAAGACACAGTTGGTCTCAAGCTCGAACGTCGTCACTGTAGGGAGAAGCACATGTTGTGACACTCACACTCGAGGGTTGTTAGTTGTCGTAGAGAACTTTGAACGACATTTAACCACTTACTAGCAATTATGGTAGCATCGATAGGTCATTATCATTTTGACGTTTTATCCTTTAAAGTATTGAATTCTACCCTAATGTAATAAAAAAAAAATTCAAATTGACCTTTCTCCAGGATTCTATTAAAATTTATTAACAGATGTATCATTTTGAATCTCTTACATACATAGAAGTTACTAATTTAAAATACTTACTTGTGATTGAGATGTTTTTTATTAATATCTTATTAAAATTATTTGGAAATATTTTTGTTATGAAATAAAATTTATATCATTTTTAAATACATAAGTAATAAATATGGTAGAATCAGATAGGTGTCGTGGTGTAGTTGGTTATTACGTCGGTCTAACACACTGAAGGTCTCCGGTTCGAATCCGGGTTACGCCATTTTTACATTAGTATAATTCTGTTTCAAATTTATATCTAATAGTAAATTAATATAAAATATAAAGTTGGAAAACAAAATGGTGTCGTGGTGTAGTTGGTTATCACGTCAGTCTAACACACTGAAGGTCTCCGGTTCAAGTCCGGGCGACGCCACTTTATTCTTCGATTCATATATAATTTTTGTTTTAAATATTAAATAAATAAAACAAAATATAAAGTTTGCAAACACAGTGGTGTCGTGGTGTAGTTGGTTATCACGTCAGTCTAACACACTGAAGGTCTCCGGTTCAAGTCCGGGCGACGCCACTCTATTCTTTAATTCATATATAATTTTTGTTTTAAATATTAAATGAATAAAACAAAATATTAAGTTTGCCAACAAAGTGGTGTCGTGGTGTAGTTGGTTATCACGTCAGTCTAACACACTGAAGGTCTCCGGTTCAAGTCCGGGCGACGCCACTATATTCTTTTATTCATATATAATTTTTGTTTTAAATATTAAATAAATAAAACGAAATATAAAGTTTGCCAACAAAGTGGTGTAGTTGGTTATCACGTCAGTCTAACACACTGAAGGTCTCCGGTTCAAGTCCGGGCGACGCCACTCTATTCTTTTATTCATATATAATTTTTGTTTTAAATATTAAATGAATAAAAAAAAATATAAAGTTTGCCAACAAAGTGGTGTCGTGGTGTAGTTGGTTATCACGTCAGTCTAACACACTGAAGGTCTCCGGTTCAAGTCCGGGCGACGCCACTCCATTCTTTTATTCATATATAATTTTTGTTTTAAATATTAAATGAATAAAACGAAATATAAAGTTTGCCAACAAAGTGGTGTCGTGGTGTAGTTGGTTATCACGTCAGTCTAACACACTGAAGGTCTCCGGTTCAAGTCCGGGCGACGCCACTCTATTCTTTTATTCATATATAATTTTTGTTTTAAATATTAAATGAATAAAACAAAATATAAAGTTTGCCAACAAAGTGGTGTCGTGGTGTAGTTGGTTATCACGTCAGTCTAACACACTGAAGGTCTCCGGTTCAAGTCCGGGCGACGCCACTCTATTCTTTTATTCATATATAATTTTTGTTTTAAATATTAAATGAATAGAACAAAATATAAAGTTTGCCAACAAAGTGGTGTCGTGGTGTAGTTGGTTATCACGTCAGTCTAACACACTGAAGGTCTCCGGTTCAAGTCCGGGCGACGCCACTCTATTCTTTTATTCATATATATAATTTTTGTTTTAAATATTAAATGAATAGAACAAAATATAAAGTTTGCCAACAAAGTGGTGTCGTGGTGTAGTTGGTTATCACGTCAGTCTAACACACTGAAGGTCTCCGGTTCAAGTCCGGGCGACGCCACTCTATTCTTTTATTCATATATAATTTTTGTTTTAAATATTAAATGAATACATCAAAATATAAAGTTTGCCAACAAAGTGGTGTTGTGGTGTAGTTGGTTATCACGTCAGTCTAACACACTGAAAGTCTCCGGTTCAAGTCCGGGCGACGCCACTCTATGTTTTATTCATATATAATTTTTGTTTTAAATATTAAATGAATTAAAAGAATATAAAGTTTGCCAACGAAGTGGTATCTTGGTGTTGTTGGTTATCACGTCAGTTTAACACACTAAAGGTCTCCGGTTCAAGTCCGGGCGACGCCAATTTTAATTCTCTATTATATTAAATTGTAATTTTTGTTTCAAATTTCAAATAAATAAATATCAAACAGTAAATGATTTTATTTTAATTTTATTTATTAATGAACAACCTGTCCATTTCACATGTAAATACTTTTTTAAAACTTCAAATTAATAGTTTAGAAATTTAAATCCAATATTTTTTTGAATCAGTGATTTATAACTATTTTTCTTTAATTTCATTTAATTAAAAAAGAAAAACTCAAACATTTCTAATTAAATTATAAATATATGTTGAGTAAAGCTATAATTTACTTAAAATTTTGACATAAAAAAGGGAAAATAATGATGAGAAAATAATGGGTATAATAGATTAATAATTTGGAATCATTTGGTTATTATTATATTCATGAAACAATGCAACCTATATAAATTCATATGGTAATTACTACGTGAACTCAAGCCAACCTAAATAAATTTATAACTCAATCTAAGTTGTGACACCCAAATCAAGAAGAGATACATGAATGAACCGAGATCATGTCCGAATTCGAGCAATTATGAGAATAGGATGACTAAGAAAGGTTTAAAAGAAATTAAAGTTACTATCTATATCAACAAGTTGCACTTTCTTTTTTTGGTAGTTCAACCATAGAAACTTTATGGTTAAACGTGCTTTATTTAAAACAATTCTATGTTGGATGACCTATGCATTTTCTTCGGATTGATGCATGTGAGTGAAGACAACATTCTAGAAGGACTTGTATTGGTCTGTAGGAGCATGAACATGTTTGACATAGCGCCACACCGATGTGAGATCTTACCTTTCAAGATAACTCAGCCCCTCAAATCAACCAACACCATTTAGCTGACATGGCGAGGACATCTACCACATTGTCCTATTTGAGCTAACCTTATACTAATTAGGAATGATCTAATAAAGATAAGGGTAGTTAGGTCTCATCTAGTTATAGCAAGTTTACACAACTGTCCAACTTTATCAACAATATAACTCAATTTATACATGACTATATGATAAAAAGATAAGCTTAAGTTGAAAGTTGGATCTTTTCATAACGCTCATTGTCAAGGTTATTTGAGCTAACCTTATGCTAATTAGGATTCACTCTTCTAGAGTTTTCATATCGATTCAACACACGTTTCAAGAGAAGATTTGAGTAAATAAGCTACATAGTCATACTGTATCGAGATCGACATGACTCCGACTTGGTACTAACTTAAACATCAAAGAATATTGGACAAAACACTATACAGGTACAACTCATTTTCAAGGTTATTTGAGTTAACATTGTACTAATTAGGATTCACTCCTCTAGGGTTTTCATCTCGATCCAACACACGTATTAGAGAAGATTTGAGTAAACAAGGTACACAATCCTATTATATCCAGGTCGACATGACTCCAACTCGATACTAACTTAAGCATCAGAGCGTATTGGGCAAAACACTATACAGGTACGAGATTCTATCTTACAAGTTTATTCAGATAAACAACGAGTAGAACACTGGATCAAAACCACGCATCACCGTTAATTTTTATCCGTCTCGAAACCCAACTCCAATAAACAAACATCATGGGCTAAAAATGTGAATTGATGAAATAATTATGCAATTATTATAATAACTTTTTTTTCTGACACCTTTGACTAAAATCAGAGCTGAAGTTGACTGATGTAAATAGAATCTTATTATTTAAGAAAAACAAACCTTAACACTCTCACTGACACTTGGATTGTCGGTGCCCAATCCCAAATAATAATAATAATAATAATAATAATAATAATAATAATAAAAAAAAAGGTTATTTATGACCTGTATAAAAATATATCAATTTTTGTTTTAAAAATTTTAATTAATAAAAAATAATTTTAAACGTGGTATTTTATTTTTAAAATATTTTTCAATTTTAAAAAATTTCAATAATATTTTTAATTTTAATATTTTCTTTTTATAAAATAAGAAACACTAATGTTTATTTATTTATTATTTCACACTTTAACTTAAAAATATTGATTTAGAAGCGGTGGGAATAAATTTTAGGGTCGGTTAACCTCAACAATCTACAATAAATAAATGGCGATTTTTAGTCATAATTATTCGAAATAAAAAATTTAGCGATAATTTTTTCTGCAATGCAACCAAAATTCATCATTAAGTATGAATTATTAGAGACGTTTTATTGGGCTAATTTCATATTAAGAATAAGCGTAATTGGAAGTCGAGAAGGATTTAATTTTATTTGATAAATTAATTTAAAAATAAGTTATTTATTTAAAAAATAGTTAATTATATCTTATAATTTCTAAAAAAAAACCCTGCCCATGAATATGTTAATTAAAATTTGAAAATTAAGTTCTTTAAGTGAATTAATTTAGAATATTATTTACTAAAATAATTTTAAAATAAAGTCACAAAATTTAATGAAAAAGCAAAAAAAAGTCAATATAGTTTGAATTAAGTCAAAGAGGTTGTTGCGCCATGGCCCACCTTTGTCCAAAATTTTTGACCTTTTATTTATTTATTTAGATTACTTTTTAATAATTTTAATTTTGAAATTTGCCTTTTCATTTTCCTTTTTAAAAAAAAAACTTTTAATCTATAAATGTGTTTAAAGTGAAAAAAAATCAATACGAACACATAAAAATTCCTTAGATTCTGATACTTTATTCTATTATGTTCGTGAATCAATCCTTGCGATTAAAATTTTTAATCTTTACATAAATACATATACGATAAAGCTAAGCGGTATCAATTATCAGTTTTTATACTGCCCACTTTTATTCTAACAACTCAAGTTCACTGCCTAGTAGATATTGTCCATTTTGATCTTTTACTTATTGGTGTCAGTCTAATAGTTTTAAAACACATCTACTAGTGAGAGGTTTCCATACCGTGATAAGAAATGTTTTGTTCCTCTCCCCAACCGATATGAGATCTCACATTTTATATATATATATATATATATATATATATATATATATATATATATATATATATATATATATATATATATATATATATATATATATATATATAGCTAGCTAATTTTTTTGTTACATTTACTTTAGAGCATATAATTGAATAAAAAAAATAAAATTGAGAATATATATCTAAAGAGAACCTCTCTTGCTTTACGTCTCTCTGGACACATTCAAACAAATAATATATTCGTTTTGAATTGAATTTGGTTAAGTTTTTGAAAAATCTGGAAATTCGATTCGGTTTGTAAGTTAGATTGGTCAACCCGACCAAACTGATAATAAGGTTACAATCCAACTCAACTCTATGTTACTTTTAAAAAGATTAAGAATATTTAACGTTACCGATTTTAGTGATGCAATATTTGATATTTAAATTTTATAAGATTTTAGTTACTGTAACATATACAGTGGACAAGTAGAATTTTTAAAAATAATTAAAAAAAAACCAGCAACACAACCAAATCTGAAAAATATACGGTTGGATCGGGTCGAGTCGTGGTTCGTGAACTCTATTCGAGTTATTCAGGTCAACAACTCAACAAACCTGAAATCTCGAGTTGGTTAAAAAGATTTTTTTCCATCCCAACCCAATCGTTATATATCCCTAATTTTTTCAAAAAATATTTAGCATCTCCTTTGTAAATTTTGAATATATATTCGGATCATGTATTTTCTTAATTGAAAACTATTATTATTACTTAACCAATCTCGATGATATGAACCAAGAGATGAAACTTCATTGTTATAAATTTTGGGTGGATTATAATTTAGAGTCACTGTATTTCATTAATGTATTTTAAGAATATTTATTTACTTCAAAGTCACATTTACACCGTGGCTAATTATAGTCATAAAGTATGAATGTTACAAACTCTTGAAATATTTCACGTAAGGTCAACAGTTTTATTTTGTGGCTATATAAAACCATGTATGTTGTATTTGTAAGTAGAATTGGAAAATGCAGTAATATGAGCATGTGTGCTTTCCACGATCAATCTTGGTTGTGGAGTGATTCGAATCTCAAACAAGTGTTCTTGCATTGAGATATTCGATCAACAAGGTAATCCGAATCTTACTCCCCTTATAGTGATTTCCATATCACTCGATAATAAAATAAAAACACATGGGAAATTGAGAGAGGAAAAAAAAATGGTCAAAAAAGGTGGCTATAAAATTCCATTTTATGAGTCAAAAAGAGGTGAGTGATTAAATTCCAAGTACCACTTGACACTCACATTTTCTTTTATTCATACCAATAAAGTCTTCATTGTCAGTGTTACCCATTTTAACAATTTGGACGGATACAAATTTTCAAATAAATATATATATATATATATATATATATATATATTTTATGTTAATATCCCGAACTTCAAGAGTTCTATCACTTAAAATTTGTGCAATTTTTTATACTTTCGTCTTACTCTTTATAGTTATAAATGATCGAAAAATAATAGTGAGACGTTAAAATGATGACATTATTACTATTATAGAATATATCTCGCCGAATACATAATTAAAATCAATAGGTTATTATGGTTTCGAGAAAGCCGCTATGGTGAAATCGGTAGACACGCTGCTCTTACTATTTTCATACGATCAAGTTATTAATATTTTCTTAATTTGAAAGAATATTTTTAATAGATATAATATAGTTTTTATTAAAAAAATATATAACAATTCAAATTTCATAGTTAATAATTCTTAAAAATATATTTGGGACATGTAATATAATCCTTGCCCTAATGACCCAACTCGATTTAGAGAAAAATATCTCATTGGTTTCTCCTCCATACGGATTAAATTGACATTTCTATCTACAAATGCTAAAAAGTCGGGATTACAATGGGCTCACCTATCCCCAAAACTTTAGCTGTATTTGTTAATATTAACTAGTAGGGTCTAATCATTTCAACTATTTTACCTTACATGATTAAAATAGATATTTAATGTAACGACCTAAAGTAATGGTCTCGAGTTGCGATGTCGTCGTCAGCCGTACAGGAATGTCTTGCCTTATTATGCAAGAACATGCAAATGCAATGACGGGACCTATCATAACAGTCTATTTTCCTACGGTACTATCTTAACGGGTAACTTGGATGTGTATCATATACTCTACACACAACCCATACGTGCGAGTATGGACTCACTAGTTAGTTCGTACACCGCTGGGCCACTTTCCTTGTCGGGCGAACATACTCAGAGAGCTCCTTAGGCAAGACACCCGTTAGAACTAGTAACCGTCATGACAACATTAGATTAAACATAATGATCGTTTTCCAGCTTGGTCATCGCAACATTATGATAACCATAATGATAAAAAAATTCATAATAAATGGATGTCCTTCACAAAACCTGTAAAATAATTACAAACTATTAATCTACATACATTAGTTATTCTACACAGCAATTATCATCTTACATAGTTCTTAAACCACCGCTGTTCAATTTTTTCGACTAAATTTATAGTTTAACTTAACATCAAGTCAGTACGGTAACAAGTATTTTGGTAATATATGTACAAACTAATTTAATAAAGTGCTTGAATCTTGACTATATTCTAATAAATTTTATATTAAATTTTGGAAGAATGATATGGGAAAACGTACCTCAAATCCACTCTCTGTTTTTTCTTCCCTTCAACCAAATTGTTCCCAATACGTTCAAGGAAGCTTCTTCCCAGTTTGCGTCTCCCAATTCTCTTTCTCCACCGGTTTCCTTTCTGTGAACATGATCCTCAATTTTCCACGGCCCTTTCTCTTCAATTTCTTCTCTCTCCCATTTTCCGCCTTCCTCTTACTCTCCCATGTCTAATTCACTCAACCCTCCACCACTTCCCGCCGGCAAACACTCCGGCCACCCCCCTGCTCTGGTGGGTCTCCGCCACTTCCTCCTCCTCCTCCTCTGTTCACTTTCTCTCTCCCATGGCGATGAACTTCAGCCACTCTTGGACCTCAAGTCCGCCCTCCACAACAACTCAACCTCCATGGTTCTTAGTTCTTGGGTAAGAGGGAGAGATGTTTGCAGCAGCTTCCATGGCATTGTCTGTGATTCCAATGGCTTTGTTGTGGAAATCAATCTCTCTGCTCATAACTTATCTGGGATTCTTCCTTTTCATTCCATTTGTTCTTTGCAGTCTCTTGAGAAGCTCTCTTTTGGGGGTAATTTTTTGTATGGGACTGTCAGTAATGCCTTGAGGAACTGTTACATGTTGAAGTATTTGGATTTGGGACAGAATTTCTTTACTGGTGAAGTGCCTGATTTGTCTTCTTTGGAGCGATTAAGGTTCTTGAATTTGAATAACAGTGGGTTTTCTGGAGATTTTCCTTGGAAATCTCTTCTGAATCTTACTGATTTGGAGTTCTTGAGCCTTGGAGATAACTCATTTAACCCAACAAGTTCATTCCCATCAGAGATTATTGAGCTTAACAAGCTTTATTGGCTTTACCTCTCTAATTGCAGCATTCATGGAGAAATCCCACCTGGGATTGGGAGGCTCTCTCTGCTTGAGAATCTTGAGCTCTCACAAAATGAACTTACAGGTGAAATTCCTTCTCAGATTGTGAATCTCAAGAGGCTATGGCAGCTGGAATTACACGAGAATTCCTTGACCGGGAAGCTTCCGATCGGGTTCGGTAACCTCACTGGACTGAGGAAATTTGATGCCTCTACTAATAATCTTGAAGGTGATCTTATGGAGTTGAGGTTCTTGACCAATCTGGAGTCCTTGCAGCTCTTTCAAAATCAATTTTCCGGTACGATTCCGGAGGAGTTTGGGGACTTCAAGGAGCTTGTTGAACTATCTCTTTACCAGAACAAGCTCACTGGCAGCCTGCCTCAAAGAATTGGATCTTGGGCAGCCTTCCTTTTCATTGATGTTTCAGAGAATTTCCTATCTGGACCTATACCTCCAGACATGTGCAAGCAGGGCAATATGACTGTTTTCCTGATGCTGCAAAACAACTTCAGTGGTGGAATCCCAGAAAGCTATATGAACTGTAAATCTTTGAAGCGTTTTCGTGTAAACAATAACTCTCTTTCGGGTGTCGTTCCTGCTGGGATTTGGAGTCTGCCAAATCTTAGCATCATTGATCTTTCAATGAATCAGTTCGACGGTCCAGTGACTTCCAATATCGGTAAAGCAAAAGCTCTTGCCCAGTTATTCTTATCGAACAACCGGTTTTCTGGAAAACTACCGGCCGAGCTTGGCGAAGTATCGTCCTTAGTCTCGATCCAGATCGATTCGAACCAATTTGTTGGTCCAATACCAGAATCACTTGGCAAGTTGAAGATCTTAGACAGCCTTTCTTTGAACAATAACAAGTTTTCAGACAACATACCTAGCTCATTAGGCTCTTGCAGTTCTCTTTCTACCATAGATCTGGCTATGAATTCATTCTCCGGGCATATTCCAGAGAATCTTGGATATCTGCCAATTCTAAACTCCTTGAATCTGTCAAACAATGAACTTTCAGGCGAAATTCCAACTAGTTTTTCGCAGTTGAAGCTAAGCAGTTTCGACCTGTCTAATAACAGGTTAAGTGGCCAAGTACCTGAACCATTAGCGATCGAAGCCTTTGAAGAAAGTTTCATGAGAAATCCAGGCTTGTGCAGTGAGTCTATTAGCTACTTGAGTTCATGTTCATCAACCTCTAGATCATCCAGCCACATCAGGTCGTTGCTGTCATGTACCATTGCTGGAATTCTAGTGTTGCTGCTCATGTCCTTCTTATGCTTGTTGTTTGTTAAATCGAAACGTAACAATGCTAAGCATTTACTGAAATCCCGATCGTGGGATATGAAGCCATTCCACATAGTTTGCTTCACGGAAAGGGAAATCATTGATTCAATCAATTCTCACAACTTGATAGGCAAAGGAGGATCTGGAAATGTCTACAAAGTTGTATTAAGTAATGGAAAAGAACTCGCCGTGAAACATATATGGCAGTCGAGCTCCACGGACCAAACAAATTGTCAAACCAGTGCAACCATCTTAACCAAAAGGAAGATCAGGTCATCTGAATATGACGCAGAAGTAGCTACATTGAGTTCAGTCAGGCATGTCAATGTGGTGAAACTATACTGTAGCATTTCAAGCGAGGATAGTAACCTATTGGTTTATGAGTACTTACCAAATGGAAGTTTATGGGATCAGCTGCATACTAGCAGGAAGATTGAGATGGGATGGCAGATAAGGTACGAGGTTGCAGTTGGAGCAGCAAGAGGACTCGAGTATTTGCATCACGGGTGCGACCGACCCGTGATTCACCGAGATGTGAAGTCGAGCAATATTTTATTAGACAGTGATTGGAAACCTAGGATAGCAGATTTCGGGTTAGCCAAGATTCTGCAAGATGCCTGTGGGGGTGGAGATTCTTCTCATGTCATAGCAGGAACACTCGGCTACATAGCCCCAGGTTAGTCAAATGGAATTCACAAAGAAAAACAAAAATAATTAAAGAGAAAAAGGCGAATTTGATTACCTCTGACTTTACTTTGATGTCACAGAATATGCATACACGTGCAAGATAAACGAGAAGAGTGACGTTTACAGCTTCGGAGTGGTCCTAATGGAACTAGTAACAGGAAGGAAGCCCAATGAGCCAGAGTTTGGGGAGAACAAAGACATTGTACAATGGGCACACAGCAGAATGAGAGACCTAAAAGGCAACCTGAAAGATATGGTAGATCCTAGCATCTCAGAGGTTCAAGTGGAAGATGCAGTCAAAGTGTTACGAATCGCACTTCGCTGCACGGCTAAGACTCCGTCTACAAGGCCCTCCATGAGAATGGTAGTTCATATGCTTGAAGAAGCTGAACCTTGTAACTTTATTGACATTGTTGTCAAGAAAGAATGTTCAAAGTAAACACAAAACTCGTGTTTAGTCCTAATAGGATTTCAAGCCTTTCTCAAGACGCTAGCAAACTGGAGGTTAGATCCCTGTCTGTAGGCTGGGAAAAAAGGTTTTGCCCTCACATTTTTCCTATTTTCCGGCCTTTTTCTTCATTAGTAGGAAGCATCTGTAACAAAACATGTGTCAATCAATTAAATTCTAGTTGAATAATCATAAAGTTTGTAGAAAGCAATCATTGCACAACAAAAGTATTTATTACTATTTATTGGCTATGAAGAATCAGATTAGCCACCACCTTTTTTCCTGCTAAACACTATACCTACTTTAGCTACAAAGTCCTACCTTCTTTTTAAATAGTATGCTCTACTTATCCAAACTTGACAAAAAGACTTAACAAAAAGATGAGAACTGAGAACAAAGTGTTGGGATATGAGCCCGCTGACTATTTATAGCTTATTCAATTGTTATAGATAGTAAAACTATATATGAAAAATGGTCATATAGTAAACGATTGTTTATAATAAGAAGCTGGTAGAGATATATATATACTCCTAGATATTTATATATATAGTAGGTGGTTATATCTGTTAAAGCTATATATACTCCTAGGCTACTTTGAGGATGTACTTTCTTCATTCTCTTATTCTCTCTTGGTATATACATATTCCTCACATTTTCTCTCTCATGTTATTGGTGTACAAAAGTCATCAATATACACCTTTAGCTAATATTCCTCGCATTTTCTATCTCCTGTTAGGTTTTTATCTAGATCGAGTGTTGAAGTCATCAATACAAACCTTTGGCCAATATTCCTCCTTGCATTTTTTCTCTATTATTTTTTGTGTTTATCTAGATCGAGTGTGTGCATTGGCATTTTCTCTCTCCTGTTAGGTGTTTATCTAAATCAGTGTTGAAGTCATCGATATAAACCTTTAACCAAATATTCTTCCTTGCATTTTCTTTCTCCTATTTTTTGTGTTTATCTAGATGAGTGTGTGCATTGTTGTGCGATCCTAACACAAAGTAAGAGTATTCTCTAGAACACAAGGACATAGTTGTACAAACCTATATAACAGATCCTGTTCAAAGTATGGTCATAGAACAAAATAAAAGTACTCAAAAATTCATTTTATGCACAATAATTGATTGATTATAACATATATTTAAAAATGGCATGCTATGCTTCAAATTCACACACTTTTGCTTAGAGATACAATTATGTATAAACTAGATGTAAGTTAACTGATTACTCTGTTGAGGGATCACGATCACCTACGCCAATTTTCCTGAGCCACTCTCATTGGTAAATGACTGTTATGAAGATTTAGCTCCTTTGGAGTAGTAGTTGGAGAAGGCCTTCTTTTTCGAGATATTGCGTCTGATGGTTTTTTAGCATCTTTGTGACTCAATATCTTCAGAGGGGTTTCCTTCCTTGCACTGTGTTGGCGAGATGGTACAAGAGAAGTTATTTCTTCTTTAGTTGATACAACCCTTAAGAGAAGAGTTCCTTGTGTCAGAATATGACATGTTATGAGGGTTCAAATATTTAAAATTTTACCTACCTTATAGGCTTCCTAACTCTTTGCTTTATCTTCTCTAATTTAGTTCTTTTCAAATCATCCTCTGTTTTCTTGGTTGCTCTCTCTTTGCCTGGTTCGAGCTGACGACAACGGCACTGTTTCTCGCGTTTTAAAGCAACACAACTTTGTGAATCCATTGTACATAACTTGTGTTCAGAATCTCCTTTTTTGTTGTTGCAGGAACCTGGTATTGTTCCTCCCTGTAAGCATCATGGATGTTAACCGCCTTTAGATTGGCAGATCTTGGATAAAAACAACTAAACTAATTCTCTCTTGAATATCAACTTACTCGTGGATCATCTGGGGTTTTGTTCTCTAGCATCCTTTGTTCATATTCTTCTTCAACATCATTTTCACATTCAGAATTCTAACAAAAAGAAAAAGTAATTATATTTCTATCTATCCACGGAAGGAGGGGTTTGAAAAAGCTTTGATTGAAGAAAACTCACTTGGTTCGTGTATTTATTTTTTCTCTGCAACTTGTCGTCCCCATGAAACCTACGAGATTTAGTGATGTCTTTCAAGGGACAATTAGGCTTCTTCCCCAAGTTTGCTTCCCTTAGCACCCCTCTTTCCTAAAGCACCTAACAAAATCAGATTAGCATTTTGAAGAGATAAGATGTAACAGCCCAAGTCTAATAGATATTGTCCTCTTTAGGCTTTCCCCTTCGAGCTTTCCTTTCGGGCTTCCTCCTCTCAAGGTTTTTACAACGCATATATTGTCCTCTTTGGGCTTTCCCTTTTGGGCTTCCCCTCAAGGTTTTTAAAATGCGTACTCACAATCTACCGCTTGCACACCGCCCGGTGTATGGCTCTGATACTATTTGAGGGCTTCCCCCCTCAAGGTTTTTAAAACGTGTACCGCTAACAGATATTGTCCTCTTTAGGCTTTGTCTCAAAGTTTTTAAAACGCATACCGCTAACAGATATTGTCTTCTTTGAGCTTTCCCTTTCGGACTTCCCCTCAAGGTTTTTAAAACGGGTTTGCTACGGAGAGGTTTCCACACCCTTATAAGGAATGTTTCGTTCTCCTCTCCAACCAACGTGGGATCTCACATAAGATAATCTAATAATCTTGACGGTAGATGAGAGGGATCACATACATCAGTTCTGAGCCTGAATGGCTTGGGATTCGTGGACTTTGGTCTGCTGGGTTTCAGCCCATGAAAACCAACTACAGCAGGGGTAGATTTCTCTTTCACAGTGTTCTTTGATACTCCCTTGACCACCTGCACCGTTTTTATCTATCATTACAGCAAGCAGAGACCGAAATGAATGGAGTAAAAATACCATAGTAAAAGGCCCAAGTAAAAGCAGAGACCTTTGCTGTATTTTTAAATTTCTCAAGTTTGCCAAATGCCACTCTTTCAGACCGGCTGTGAGAATTGTTTTCCCTGCAAGATTTTCCTTTCAACGAATCAATAATCAGAACAGCATATTCAACTTATATGCAAAATTAGAGCGGTTCATTACCTGTTATCATTGGGTGCGACATTTTCATCTGTGGTGGTTTCACTTTCATGCTCTATATGATTGCATTCTTGATTCTCCTCATGCTCCATTTTGCACAGAACTGATTTGAAGTCATTTGCTTCTGAAATTTTTTCCTCTGGATTTGATATTGAAGTTTCATCATCTATAGATTTTTTGGACACTTTATCTGTATTCTCGTTCAGAAGCTCAGCAATTTGCAAAACCGTTTCATCCCGATCACCTTCATTACTTTCAGCTACATTTTCTTTATCATCACAATCCAGAAGTTCTGAAATATTCATCTCCAATGCACCTGTTTTGACTATCACTTCATGATGGTATTCTTGGTTCTTATCATCCTCCACTTCACATAGAACAACCTCGAAGTCACTTTTTTCCGAAATTCTCTCTTCAAAATTCGATATTGAAGTTTCATTAGAGTCTTCAGAAAAACTATCTGAATCTTCAGATCTTGAAAGTTCATCTTTATTTCCTTCATTACTCTTAGCAGAAGTTGACATCGAGCACCCTTGTACTGAAACATGCCTTGATTTCTCATCAATATCCATGTTACTGGCATCGTCATCAACAATTTCTTGGGCAACACGATCAGGAAGAGGCGGTTTTAAATTCTTTTCTTTGTTTCTCTTCAAAACTCTTGCAGATTTGGCATCCTGGCGTTTGCAACCGTGAGTTCCCAATGAATCAAAAACCCGGCTCTTTACCTCGCATCCTCTGAACTTCTTCCTCACAACATCCTGGGGCAATGACTGTCCATCCCCCAATACATTCTTCTTTGCACTGATAATCTCAAGTTTCTTCATTGCTATACACAAAGTTTTCACAGGGGTATTCATTTCTTTTGAAGTTTTCTTTTTCGTACCTCTCTTTGGAGATTGAAAGACCAAAGCCTTAGCAAACGTTGTAGTCTTTGGCTCTTCAGCTGATGTTGTCTTGGAATTTTTAACACTCAGAAAAGAATTGGTATTGGAGTTAAGCTTCCTGTTCCTTGGAGTAGTCATTGCCTTGGCATGAGCTTGTTTTGGCTTACCAGGCTTGGTAGTACGCGGTCTAGATTTCACTCTAGCGTCTACTATCCTTTTGGAAATGGAAGATATCAGAGCTAGCTTTGCCACCCTAGGCCTCGAAGACTTTGGAGGGGCTGTAAATGGGCATTTCAAGTTCCTGGTAGTTACACAAAATGATGCTAAATCTTATCATTCATGTGCAAAAGAAAGGTAAGAAAAATGTAAGAAGAAGAGAAATTTTGATCCTAACCTTCGACCTCTCTGAAGCCGTACATTCGGACTCCTCGCCGCCATCACCTGTTTGATTTAACACTTTCTTACACGAAAATCAAATAAGAAAGTAGAGAACTCAATCAACAACATACCCGCATAACAAAGTTTTCGTAAACGACATCAGAGTCCATTTCTTCTGGATGCGTCTCTTCACACCCTACAATTTTAACGAAAAATAAAATTCGAGAGTGCAAAACGAAGAAAATTATTCTGTTCGTGTAAGAAATGAAAGAAATACAATCTTGACTTTGAATGGATAGGAATAGACATTATATATGGAAATAAAATAGTTATCAGAATGAACAACAATCCAAGATGATTTAAAGAACTTCATCTCTCAGCTACTCCAATTCAAAATAGTTCAACAAAATTCAAAAACAGCAACTCTTCTTTACCTCCTTTTGCAGCAGACCTAGTCCTCAAGGCAAAATCAGGAAACTCACACAAAATCGGAGAAAAAAAACCAGAGAACAGTAACGGAATTTAAAAGATAACCAAAATGTAGTTCAGGCCTGCGATCGTCCGATAGTACAATTCCAATAGACTCAAGAATAAAAAACATCAAACCCTAAGCAACAGGAGAAGAGAAAAAACAAAGAAAAATGAGAAGAAACGAACCGACTCGGGAGCAGAACCAGTAGCGATCATCGGGAATGTAGGGATCAGGAACAGTGAAGTCAACGAACTTAGGCGCTTCAATCATCTCGTAGAAATCTTCGCCCGAATCGTCATTGGTAGACTTCACAGCTTGAGTCTCCTCCATGGTGGTCAATGTAACTGAGCAAGTGAAGAGAGAGAGAGAGAGAGAGAGAGAGGGTTTACTGATCGGAGAGAAATGAAGTTGTAGAGATGGCAAGGAAACAGAGGAGAAGTTTTAAATCGGCGCGTTTCTGGATGTAGCCGTTGGAGAAAGGTCTCGGATTCGGACAGGACAGACTGATGGAAGGGGGCATTTTCGGGATTTCGCATACTTTTTGGTCCGAATCCGAATCCCATGGACCCGGACCATTGTATTTTTTCAGACAAAAAAACCGTTTCACAACTCGGCCCAAATATTTGGGCTCGGCACCTTTTTGAACCGGTAGTTGTAACATTTGAACCTATGCCAAATAATGAACCCATTTTTATTTTTAAAAAAAACAAAATGTTAATTTATAAAATATTTATTTATTTATTGTTAGGTATTTAATTAAAATGTGTAACTCAATTTAAACATATATTTTTTAAAATTACTTTTTTTAAATAGTTAAAATTTATTTTAATGAGGGGTTGGATATTAAATAATAATAAAAATTTATAAAATAAAAATAAAATAAATATGTGTATTGTAGCATAAGAAAAACTATATATTTTAATATTAATAATAAATTTGAATTGGTTCCGTTCAATACGATCTAATTTTAGGGAAAATCATGAACCAACTCAATCCATAAGACCTTCATTTATTTGAATCTAACCCAATTCAAATAAGTTTATAACCCAAACGAAAATCGTACTCGTTGGATTAAGAACCATCGAAAGATGTCGTTTGAAACTTTCTGAAACATCGAGTTTTCGTGAAGATAATAGTAGCAAGGAAGTTGCACCGTCGTCACTGGAAAATCTCATTCCCCACCGTAGAAGGGGGCAGAATTTTGAAGAAAAATATGTTATTATTTAAACTGATACCTGAATTTATATGGTTCGTACGTAAGTCTTTAATATATTCTAGAATATAATTTAATAAAAGTTATGTGAGGCATGTTTTATTAATATTAATGAAATCTCAAACTTTTTAATATAAAGTTATTTTACATATTTTATAATAATTTAATTAAATTCTTATCATTCATATAATAATCTTTAGTAGTGGTCCATTTTTTGGATATAAATTAGTTGTTCTAAAAGAATAATATATCTTTAGAACACAATAATCAAAGAGGATTTAATGCCAATATTTGCCCCCAACAACTTAGAAAAGACTTGTTTCATCATTCATGTTCATCTTTGTCTTATTGTCAAATCCGATAGGGTTGCCAATGGACCTTTCGAACCTAAATGACATACCCATGTTCGGTTATTAAAGTGTCACATTTATCTAAAAGGACTGGTCTCGAGTAAGACGGGAAATCTGTATTTTTATTAGGGTAGAGATTCGGGACAACATGAAAAAGAAAGGAGCCATCAATTGTCGCTCGAATAAAAACGATGAACTATTTTTGCTTTTGTTTCGGTTTCAAAGATAGAAACAGTGAACGAAATTTTTTTGCCCATTGTTCTAGAATCCCTAAATTTCTTTTTCAAGATTTTTTTAGTAATTAAACGACCGTCGTTTAAATATAAAACGAGGGTGTTGGATGAAAGTCCCACATCGGTTAATATAGGAAATGATCATGAGTTTATAATCAAGAAATACTATCTCCATTCGTATTAGGCCTTTTGGGGAAGCCCAAAGCAAAGCCATGAGAATTTATGTTCAAAGGGGACAATATCATACCATTGTAGAGAGTCGTGTTAGTTGGTACCACAATGAAACCCCTCTCAGTAGGTTGTGGTTCAAGGACGAATGAAGGCAGAAGGTGACGGTTGGGTAAAGGGAAATGTACACAAATTAACCGAGACCATATTTGAGCTTGACAATTGATTCAAATAGTTCTAAGAAATTCGTTCACGAGAAATCTTTGTCACGATCCCATTTCTTCGTCACGATTCCTAAGAAACTAAACACAATTTATCTCCGTCTTTTTCACGAACATCCCTAATCAAAACGAACAAAAAAATAATAATAATAAATTAAATTTTATTAAGGAAATTGCAGCTGGATTCGACTGTAGGCAGCCCCTCAACACAAAACCGTGGGAGGGAATAAATGGAATAATTTTGCTTACCACGCAATTCGCACTCTTTTTATATATTTATTTAATAGTTTTTTATTTTTATTTTTATTTAAATTTTAATTAATTTTAGGGTTAGGTGGAACGTCCCAAGTTGATGCCATTTAATTAAATAAGATAACTACACGTTTGATGATATCACAAATAATATTATTTATAAAAATTAATAAATAAATATGTTATGTCCGATCTGAACTTAAAATTAATAATAATAATAATAATAAATTAAATTGTCAATATATATATATTTTTTTATCTATAATTTTTTTTTCTCTAATTAAATATATTTTCGTCATTGCAAAATCTAATAAATGAAATAACTTTTTCGGTGGCTAATTTGTAGCGATTGGACTAAGTCTCGAGAAGGAGCAACTCACTCATATTATACTTTAGGGTATCGAAGTTTTAGTTCTTGTCATTTTTTGCTTCACAGCGGTGAACTTGGTGGTAGCATAGGTTAGTTCTCGTGCTGGTTTTTAGAGTTGGAGCTTGATTCCCGCTTCCATTAATCTTTCTTTAATGATTTGCTTGGGGAGTAATCTTTTGAAAGTAGGAGCGTAGGTTTACGCTTTTCAACTGCATCATATCGTACGATAGCATGGGTCAATACCTCCTTTAGACATCTCGAAGCTATCTTATGTAAGTGGTTCAGTCCTTAGGATGAAAAGCAAGTTCTTGTGGCTGAGAGTGGAAGGATTTATTCGAGAGGAGGCTCAAGTTGGCAATTCGTTCTAAGAGAAAATTAATATGAACGTAAAGAAAGTCTCGCATCCATTAGCAGAGGAAGAAAATTAACCAATAAATACTAAAAAATATATTTATATACTTAATTAACAAATAAATATTTAAGTTAATTATGTGCTTCATTTTATATATATATATATATATATATAACAGGGCAGTAACAGTAAATAATACTTAACTCCGACCTTATTTAGTTAAGGGACCAGATCTCTCCTTCCTTCCATGGGTCTCTGATACTACGAGTTTATGTCGAAAATAGACAATATTATACTGTTATGGAAATTAATTTTATATTGTCACATCAAAATAAAAAAAAATGGAAAAAAAAAAAAAAAAGTAGGTAGCTGGTTACAATATATCAAGGTAGAAGTCTTTTTCTTCCTGTTTTTTTTTTTATTATAATAAAATACTATAAATATTTATTCAATAGTTAGAAAAATAATAATAACAAAAGTCAAGATTACATATGCCAGATTAATTATCAATTGTTTTAATCATAAATTACAAATAACATTAATTTCTCCACAGCGGGTTGAAGTGTTTAAAAAAAACTCGATAACTCGAAAAATTTGACCAACCTAACCTAACTCGTACTATTTAAGTTGGGTTAGGTTCAAATAAACGAAACATCCGCTTCAAGAGGGCTGGCCCGATACAAAATCCTTAAGAATTCTCTTGGCCTTGGCTGTAAACCATCACTCGGGACCGTTGACCACCTTCTTTTCATTCTCCAATGCTGACTAAACTGGTTGTCTCGATAGCAAATGGTCCAATAATTATTTTTTATTATTTATTCTCCCACCCTCCAATAAATGAGTTTTAAAGAAGTTTTTTTACTTTCCATTACAAAAATCTTAATTAAATATTTGAAAAGAAATAAATAAATATTTTATATTTTTTTATTAATAATAAAAATTTGAATAAATGATCCGTACCACACGAACGAATTTGAGTTGAATTGAGTTTATTATTTAATAAAAGTTGCTCTTGAAAAAAATTGGGTCTAATGCGATCTAATTCAAATACGAAGAACAGTAATTAAAAGATTTTTTTTACCAAATTAAAATATAAAATATCAAAATAGAAACGAAATCTTTCACACTCTGTCATGAATTATCCCGATAATTTAGTCTAGATATTATTATTGTGTTTTAAATCTTTTTTTAAAAAAAATTATTTAGAATAAAAAATAATATAAAATCTCAAGTTCAAGATCTCATAAAAATCATTTATTTGGTGTAATTTGTTAAATGAAAAAAATTAATCATATTATTTAATTATTTTCTCGCAACCATACCCTTCACATGCAAATTAATTAAATTCAAACCATGTTAAGATGGTCAAATTAAATTAAATTTAAATAATATTATTTTTCTAAATAGCTTCAAATCTAAGTATTATAGTTTATTGATTGAAAACAACAAAATATTAATTAATAATTAAGTTTTATAAGTAAGTAGACTTAAATAATAAACGCTCATGACTCGTTCAAATCATTTTTTTAAAAATAATTAAGTTTTAGATGAAAAATACCCTTAAACTTTTAATATTATTTTTAAAATACCTTTGAACTTAAAATTTTAATTAATATATTTACCTTTAGTACCATGTTTAAAAAAATACCCTTAATACCATTTATCTTTATAATTTTTTTAATTTTTTTTTTAACAAAAATCATACCATCAATATATAGATCAAAACTGTCTGTGAACACTTTATACATAGACTATCTCTAAATTTTTTTAACGTTATTTTTAAAAGTTCGTAAATATTTTGAATGGTATTAACTGTAAGTTTTTTTTTTTAAGATTTTTAAAAAATTTATGAATATTAATAAAACTTTTAAAAATTTAAAGGTATTTATGAAATACATTTGAAAGTAAAAAAAGGTACGAGTATTTTTTAATTGAATTTTTTTTAAAAAAGTTTTAAAGAAATTTTTGAGACGAAGAGATATTTTTATTAATTTAGCTAAATTGATGAAGAAAAAAATAATAATTATGGGGTGCCATAAGCTTGAACAAACTTAATATTGTAAGTGCATCAAATCCTGTGCCACCTACAACTGGCAAGATTTATCAGTTTATGATAAAATAAAATAAACTTAACATAAGATTTGTTGACCCGGGTAAAATAGACAAAACACAAATCAAATTCTCAAAGTCAAAGGTTTATTCTATTTGGATTATTGACTAAGCCAACACCCTTAATTTTTACTTTTTCAAAGACGTTTTTTAATTTAGAATCGTGGGTTCCCACCTTGGTTCGAGGGAAACGAAACATTCTTTAGTAGATACGTAACGGGTCAAAGTGGACAATATCGACTAGCGGTGGGCTTGGGCTGTTACAAATGGTATTAGAGTTAGACACTAGGTGGTGTGCCATTGAGGACATTGGGCCACAAGGGAGTGGACTATGAGATTCCATATTAGTTCGAGTGAAACCCTCCCTAGTAGATGCGTTTTAAAACCGTGGAGCTGACGACGATACGTAACAGGACAAAGCGGACAATATTTGTTAGTAGTGGGCTTGAACGACAATACGTAACGGGTCAAACCAAACAATACTGCTAGCGGTGGGCTTGAGCTGCTTTTCTTAAGTGATAATTTCGAGACTTAAACAATGAGATTTCACCTTCTCATTAGCTCAAGAGAGACTTAGTTTATGATTGGATTAAATAATATTTAATTTAATATTTAATATATTCTATACATTAAATCTATAGTAAAAAAAAATATTAATCAAAATGGTTGAAATTAATATCTAATATAATGACAAGAGTCCGCATGATATTAGTAGTCAGCAGGCATAAAGGTCGCTCCTCACATTATCATGATTTGATTTATAACAGGAGAAATGATCAATCGGGAGCATAACTAAGATTCTTAAACCTCGAGATTCCGTTCACCAAGTTGTCCTCGATGAGAGCTTGTTTCCATGACTCTAATAATCTCAGGGGGTGCTCGTTAGAGCTTATCTTTAAAGATCAATTATTTGGAAGAATCACTTGAACTAGCTTCGAGGAGCTGTACGGTAAAGTATTGAATAGTCTTAGGTCGAGACTATTCAATGTTGCCAACTCTAACGTGAGCGTTGTGGCTAATATTGCTGATTTCTCTAATTTTAATTTGAATTTTCCTTAAAATTTAAATCGGATTGTATAACGAGACAATATAAGTGAAAAAGACTTAATACGAGAAATAGCCCAACAAAACTTAAAGTGATTTTAACTATAACGAGTTAAAAAATAAAGTTACGAGTCTCACTCATAACACCCGAAACCATTTACTTATTTTAAAATATTTTCTCGAGAAATCATGACCACAGTATGGTTCGAGTCTCGTCAAATAATTACAATTTTAAATTACTCAAATAATTAGGACCAAAAAAAATAATAATAATAATAATTTGTATATTCCACGCAAAATATCACGAAAATGTTGCCAAAGGCACTAAACCAAAACTTTCTCTATAAATCCCTAAATCCCCTTTTCTCTCTCACATGTTCGTTCTTCCGCCCTTTCTCGCTCTTCTTTCAATCGTTTCTCTCTCCTTCTCTGCAACAATGGAGTTCCTATCCGCGGCTCTCCTTGGCCTTCTATTGGCTTCCATCCTTCCTCTCTTTTTCTTCTTTTCTTTCAGAGACGGAATCAAACACGACGGCGACAACACCACCACCGTAATCGATTCAAAGATTCCGTCGGGAAATGACGTCCGCCACGCCGAATCCTCCGATGATTTTGACGTCATCGTCGTCGGCGCTGGAGTTGCCGGCGCCGCCCTTGCTTATACTCTCGCCAAGGTCAGTTCATCTGAATCTCGTTTTTATTTCCCCCCGAGATTTTGAATTTCGAATAATTTTTTGTGGATTTTTTTAATTTTAATTGAATCTGTATTTAGCTGTTTATTTTACCCTTATGCTGTGCTGGCTTTTTTTTTTCTTTTCTTTTGAATTAAATTTATATTTTCCAGGCTTTTGTTTTTGTCTGGATTTTGGAAAAAGCAGTTTTTTTTAATCATGATTTTTGTATTTATCCCAATTTCAAATATATTTTTTTTATTTTTTAAAAATTTAAATAAAACAAAAATAATAATGGTTGAATCAAAAGATTTTAAACCGAAATATTTGACATCTCAATTTTATAAAAATATCGATGAATGTTTTTTTACGAAAGATTCTAATATAAAAAATGTATAAAAATATTTAAATTAATAAATAAACCGTATTTCGTTGATTAATATTATAAATATATATATATATATATATATACATATATATATATATTCATAGATTTTATTGACGAATAAAAATTTGAATAGTTATTTTATATTTTTGTGTGTATATATATATAATTTAATTTTTTTTAATTTTCAAATATTTTACTTTGGATTTAAGAATAAAACAAAATACTTAACTTATAAGGTTTCCACAATTTCTATATATATATTTTAATTAGATAATAGTTGAGAGAATTCTTATTAAAATTTATGACTTTCAATTTAAAAAACTAAAAAAAATGAAATTTATTAAAATTTAAATGACGAATTATGATCCGTTGAATCTAATAAAATTCTTTTTTATTATTATTTTTTTTGGAAGAATGTAATGAGAATTTTAACTAAAAAACAAATAATAATTATGAATAAATTTAAAAATAATAATAATAATAATAAATAATTTTCAATAATAATTAATAAGTTCCACTACTAGCCAGCTAACAACCAATTTCTGGTATTTATAAAATTTCAAATAATGAAATATCACATCAATTTAAAAAATAAAATACATTTATTTGTAAATTTCATTAATAAAATAAATTATTCAATATTATATTTTATTCATTAAGGTTTATAGTTCTAATATTATTATTTGAGAACAAAAAATTTATTTATTGCGTATATATTTTGGCTATTCATACAGAAAAATTGGAAGCGGTGGCATTTGTTTATATTAATATTTACCTGTCTTTTTAAAAAAATAATATATATTAAATAGAGTAATTGGCAAGTTTAATTAAATTAATTAATTATTTAACGAATTTAGAAATTGACTTTTTCTTTGATTTATTAAAATAATTAGAAGTTATGTTGGTGATTGGAAGAAGAGGGGTTGGTAGGTTTGATTATTATTTATTATTTATTTATATTTGTATGTTTTTAAATTTATTACTTTTTTTTAAATAATTGAATTGAAATGGTTAATATTAAAACATTACATAATGCAACTAAATTATATAGCTCATTCAAACAATTTAGTTTGGTTTAAGAAATAATAATAATAATATTTTTTTTAGTTTAATAAAATGAATTAATGATTTTGAAAATGATTATTTGTTACTTATATATTGAATTATATATATATATAGATATACATGCACACACATAAAGGCTAGTGTGCTAAACGAAACATAATTTAGTAGTAATTGATATATTTTTTTCTTTTTTTTTCCGTATAATTTAATGATAAGATTTGAGCTTGGATCTAATTCAACCTCCAACACATGGGTTGGGGCGTAATACCTGCACACCTATGTCATCTTGGTACTGTCCCAGAAAAACCCATTCCAAAAAAAGTCGACTGAGACACTCGTCTCGGAATGCCCGCCCTCAGTGACACACATGTGCCACAGGCTAGCTCGCTTAGGCCACACAGCCTAGGGGTAGTGGAGAGCTGACATCATGCCTCCTATGTCGTAAATTTTGAGGCATTTTTAATATTACTCGGATAGACTGCCACAGGCTAGCTCACTTAGGCCACACAGCCTAGGAGTAGTGGAGAGCTGACACCATGCCTCCTATGTCGTAAATTTTGAGGCATTTTTAATATTACTCGGATAGACTGCCACAGGCTAGCTCACTTAGGCCACACAGCCTAGGAGTAGTGGAGAGCTGACACCATGCCTCCTATGTCGTAAATTTTGAGGCATTTTTAATATTATTCGGATAGATTGTGTGCCATAGGCTAGCTCGCTTAGGCCACACAGCCTAGGAATAATGGAGAGCTGACACCATGCCTCCTATGTCGTAAATGTTGAGGCATTCTTAATATTACTCGGATAGACTGTGTGCCACAAGCTAGCTCGTAGGCCACACAGGTTAGGGGTAGTGGAGAGCTGACACCATGTCTCCTATGTCATAAATTTTGAGGTATTTTTAATATTACTCAGATAGACTATGTGCCACAGGCTAGCTTTAGGCCATACAGCCTAGAGATAGCGAAGAGCTAACAACATGCCTCCTATATAGTAAAAATAAATTAAAAAAAAAGAGAATCATACTAATTCAGATGGCATTGGTTCGTTGCAGGATGGACGAAAAGTGCATGTAATTGAAAGAGACTTGTCGGAGCCGGAGAGAATCGTCGGAGAATTGCTTCAACCCGGCGGCTATTTGAAGCTCATCGAGTTAGGGCTTGAAGGTAACCCTAATTTCCCAATTTTCGCACATTTCTCATCTTCTCGTTCTTATAATTTGTTATATTGTGTGTGTGTGTGTGTGTGGCCTCAGACAGTCTGAAGGGGATCGATGCTCAGCAGGTGTTTGGTTATGCGCTCTTCAAAGACGGAAACCACACCAGATTGGCTTATCCTTTGGACAAATTTGATTCCAATATTTCTGGGAGAAGCTTTCACAATGGCCGATTCATTCAGAGGTTGAGGCAAAAGGCTGCTGCTCTTTCCAAGTAACCTACTCAATCACCCCTTTTCTTTAACGTTCTTCTTGCTATATAGCCCATATCTTGTTTTCAGAGTGTTTGATTTCTGGTTTCTGACATCGTTTGGTTCATAAATCTGTTCTGTTTTTGGTTCTTGATCTTTTGAACTGCCAATTACTGTTTCTAGGCTCTTTTAAGTAATGATCGATCCAATCCAAGCTTTTATTGAAACAACAACCCTTGAATCAAAGAAATTAACATTTTATTGTACAAAATTCGGATCAATCAAGATAAGGCTAGAACTAAAATGAAAGATCAAAGATCTAGTAGTAAGATTTGGAACCTTGTTCTAAATTGAGTCACTCCACAATCAAACAAACTTGATCTAATGCTTGATTGAATGACGACTCAGGTGCAATCTATCACAAGAATTGTTTGAAACTTAGAAATGACAAAAATAATGCTCGAATTGCTAAGAGAGGAGGTCTCAATTTGAGACATAATTAATTTACGAGGGAGAAGGTCTCAATTTGAGACATGAATTTCATTCATCAAAATCTGTTTTTTATATAGTTAATAATTTGTGGGTATTTATAGTCTCTCCATAAAATAAACTTTCAACACTTCAAATGTCGATAAAGAAGTTAGTGGCCATAATTTACTCCCACTCTAAAAAAAAGTTTGACAAGTAACTTCTCACCCTTTTAATAAAGGTCTCTAACAACTTATCCATCGAGTACAATTTATAGCAACTTCATCCGCTAGTTTAACCTTGCAAATATTCACTTTTGAAGCTCCAAATGGTCCCTTGCAAATATTCACTTTTGAAGCTCCAAATGGTCCCTCTTCATCGAATCAGCTTGTAACACATGAAATAATGGTTGAACCGAGTCTATCAAATTTTGTAGATGAAAAATGAATGTTTGTTGAATCTTCTTAGTCTTGGATCGTATAATAGGTCAAGTTAGAACATTTGGAACACCGTGATCCTTATCAATTTTGCCCATTGTTTTCATTTTGTCGGCTAATATATGCATAGTTTGGTTCATCAATCTGTTTCTATTTTGATATTTTTCTCAGTGTAAGATTGGAACAAGGGACTGTAACTTCCATAGTTGAAGAAGATGGGACTGTGAAAGGTGTGCAATATAAAACCAAGAATGGCCAAGAGTTGACATCTTATGCTCCCCTCACCATTGTTTGTGATGGCGGCTTTTCGAATTTGCGTCGCAACCTCTGCAAACCTCAGGTAATTAGTTTGTAATGTATTGGTGAAGTAAACAAGTTCCCCATTGTTGTTGATGTTCGTTGAAATCATTGTCATGATCCTTCCTGCAGATTGATATTCCCTCATGCTTTGTTGGTTTGGTCCTGGAGAACTGTAAGCTGCCCCTTGAAAATCATGGACATGTTGTGCTTGCTGACCCATCGCCTATCTTGTTGTACCGGATTAGCAGCACGGAGATACGTTGCTTAGTCGATATCCCCGGCCAAAAAGTGCCTTCTGTGGCGAACGGCGACATGGCACGCTACTTGAAAACCGTTGTGGCTCCTCAGGTACCTTTACACGTTGATTTCTCTTGCTAGTTTCTCAACCTGGTTCTATATGATTTTGGAGATCCCATATCAGTTGGGGAGGAGAACGAAACATTCTTTATAAGGGTATGGAAACCTCTCTCTCTAGAAGACGCGTTTTAAAAACTTTGAGGGGAAGCCCGAAAGGGAAGGCCTAAAAAAGACAATATTTGCTAGCGGTGGGCTTGGGCTGTTACAAATGGGATCAAAGGCAGACGTCAGGCGATGTGTTAGCAAGGAGGCTAAGTCTCAAAAGGGGTGGACATGAGGCGGTGTGCTAGCAAGGACACTGGGCCCTAAAGGGGGTGGATTGGGGGTCTCACATCGATTGGAGAAGGGAACGAGTACCAGCAAGGACGCTGGGCACTGAAGGGGGGTGAATTGTGAGATCCCACATCGATTGGGGAGGAGAACGAAACATTCTTTATAAGGGTGTGCAAACCTCTCCCTAGAAAATGCATTTTAAAAACCTTGAGGGGAAGCCCGAAAGGGAAAGTCCAAAGAGGACAATATTTGCTAACGGTAGACTTGGGCCGTTACGAATTTTGTTTTTCTTTTTAACACCTAGAATTGCAAGAATTTGCTCTTTTGGCTTGCTTGTTGATCACAAGAACTTTGTATTCCAGCTACCGCCCGAGTTGCAGACCTCCTTCGTAGCTTCAGTTGATAAGGGAAACATAAAAAGCACAACAAACAGAAGCATGCCAGCATCCCCACATCCCACACCAGGAGCACTTCTCTTGGGTGATGCATTCAACATGCGACATCCTTTAACCGGTGGAGGTATGACCGTTGCTCTCGCCGATATCGTCGTGCTACGAGACCTTCTCCGACCCCTTTCAAATTTGAACGATGCTGATGCCTTATGCAACTATCTCGAATCCTTCTACACATTGCGAAAGGTATCGTCAACATTCTAATAGAGTTACCTCATTATACCCTCAAGCTTTCTTACACTAATGATGCCTCTTATTCATCCTTTCCAGCCAGTGGCATCTACAATAAACACATTGGCAGGTGCCTTATACCAAGTGTTTTGTGCATCACCCGACCCGGCCAGGAAGGAAATGCGCGAAGCTTGTTTCGACTATTTGAGTCTAGGAGGTGTGTTTTCCTCTGGACCAGTGTCTCTTCTCTCTGGTCTTAACCCGCGCCCATTAAGCCTGTTCTGTCACTTCTTTGCCGTTGCTATATACGGTGTCACTCGGTTGCTAATCCCATTCCCTTCGCCTAAGCGTATATGGATCGGAGTTCGGTTGATCACGGTACACATTTCTCGTCATCTGCATATCAACTTACATTCTCCATGAGCGTTTTCTAACTCGTTTGTCGATTATATCTCGATTTTCAACACCGCAGGGGGCAGCAGGCATAATTTTTCCCATAATCAAAGCTGAAGGAGTGAGGCAAATGTTCTTTCCTGCAACAATGCCTGCATACTACAGAGCCCCTCCTATGCAGTGAAAGCAAGGGAAAAGGTAACTCAAAATACGATTACGGTACTTAGTAGTATGTTTCCCAAAGCACAAAGAATTGAAATGGGAAACGCTACTGATAGGAAAATGAAATGAAATGTAGAATTTATCCCTTAAAACTTAAACTATATGATTTTTTTTGTCCACTCTCCTCTCGTTCTGTCTCCGTTTGGGAACAAAATTTCCTTCAAACTTAGTTTTTGTTTAGAGAATTCTTTAACATGCTGTTACCCCTACTGCTACGGTACATATATTTGAGGGAAATAAAGTTAGAAGCCCGTGTGGTTTTGTTTCGAATGTCCCGTCTTTTGCAAATGTAGGTGCTATTATAATCGAATGTCCCAATTAGAAGCTAGTGTGTTTTTGTTTTCAATGTCCCGTCTTCTACAACTGTAGGTTCTATTATAATCGAATGTCCCGATTAGAAGCCAGTGTATTTTTGTTTCGAATGTCCCGTCTTCTGCAACTGTAGGTTCTATTATAATCGAATGTCCTAGTTAGAAGCTAGTGTGTTTTTGTTTTGAATGTCCCGTCTTTTGCAACTGTAGGCTCTATTATAATCGAATGTTCCGGTTAGAAGCCAATGTGTTTTTGTTTCAAATGCCATGTCTTCTGCAACAACAGGTTCTATTATAATGTGGAGATTACAATTATTCTTGCTTCACGTTACGAATCACCTTCGAAAAATCACAACTATGGCTATGTTAACTTCTAAACACACAACGATAATGATTGCATGGTCT
Organism: Cucurbita ficifolia; assembly: GCA_033971965.1. Taxonomy (NCBI): domain Eukaryota; kingdom Viridiplantae; phylum Streptophyta; class Magnoliopsida; order Cucurbitales; family Cucurbitaceae; genus Cucurbita; species Cucurbita ficifolia. The sequence goes on from CM066980.1 coordinate 5,986,362, forward strand.
ACACAAAGAAAGTAACCCTCAAAACAGGCCAAAGATATTGTCCCTCGTCACAACAATTTCGCACATTCTAAGAAACCCTATGGAATAGCATCAGAATTATAGAACTAAAAGCATTGTCGCTCGACGTTGAGGAGTCTTGTGGTAGTGTTGAGACACTATGCACAACATCTTACCGCACATCTTATCGTCGCTCGATGATAAGTTATGAATTTACCATATTAATCCCTATTTAAATTTCCTCTCCTGATTTAAAATGTTTTAAACTTTTCAATGATTTGGACTCTTCCAAAACAGTTTTTGCTACTTCAACAACAAGTGAAGGAAGTAGATTCGAACCTATTAGCCGAGAGAATACGTCTTAACCTGTTAAGTTCCGATCAGGTTGACATTAACCTGTTAAGTTCCGATCAGGTTGACATTCTCCTTCGAAGATATTTAACCAAATGCTACTATGATAAAACTAGTATAAGTAAAGGAGCTAGATTAGAACAAAGTTAAACCGAGTGCGAGAGAGAGAGAGAGGGATGCAGATATAGACAGGAACCTTTATAAAACATAAGGGAAAAGAAAAGAAGAAGCAAATGCGTGTGTAGCAATCTGAAAATCTGAAAAATTAGTGTTTCCCCTTCTTCCTACTTTGAGACTATCTTTCACCTCTTAAACATCTAACAAACTCATTCTCTGGTGGTACTACTACAACACAAACTTCTCACTTCTTAACCCTCAAAAGCTTCGATTCGAGTTTTATGGGTTCCGAAATCTATTAAGAACATCAACAAATTTAACAAATATTTTCGTGATTACCTATGTGTGCATAAAACAACGAACTATTCCTCGACTAACCACTATCAGGAGTCCTCAAAATGATGATCAGTCTCGTCGAAGATCTCCTCCTGTGAAAATAAATGTCGATATGAAAAAACCGTTCCATGTCGAAAACTAACGAACAATTACTTTACGTGCAAAATGAGCAGTTAATACCTGCAAAAGTTCTTCGATGACATCTTCCATCGTTATGACACCGACAGCTTCTTCTTCCTCGGCGAGCTTAGGAAGAGGGCTTCCATCTATCTGCAGGATATCAGAGTACATATCCTTTGTCCATTTCTTGCTTCTAGAGCCACTCCTGAATGAATTATTTGTGGTGGGAAAGCTTTTCCACTTCTGAAGTGGTCTCTTGTTCTTCAAAGCTTTTTCTTGTGGGGGCTTTTCACCATCCACATCAATTTTAACATCTCTCTGGGAATCTATTTGAGATAGCATTTCAATTAATATAATACCATCAAAACCAGAATCTGAAACCCGAACAGCCTAATCCGTGAATAACGAACGCAGCGGTACATACCGTCGCCCGGTTTGTCATCGGCTTTCCCGTTCATTTTGTTGCACTGTTTAACAACAATGGCCATGTGGCTATGACCTTTCTGGAACTCATTCAAAATGTCATATAATGGCATAGTTTCAGGAACCCTGTAACATAATTATCTAAGATCAGAGTGACACTAGAATTTGAACGGTCGAATCTGAAACAAGAATGTTTTTTCTGCCACCGACTTACCGAGGAATCCTTCGAATGGTCACACTCTTTACTGGAACTTCATCGTCTGGGTGGATTGTAAGCAAATTTTTAACCTAATACATGAAAACAAAAGTATCAAAAGAAAGGGAAAATGACCTTTTGCTAGGGAGGATAGCTGCATTACGGAGAAGGTGGAGACTAAAGAATACAGATATGGTTGGGACATTCATTGAAATTTTCCAAAGAGTGCTTGTTGGTAGATAAAAATGGGAGTAAAGCCTCCAGCTTAGCGTCAAAGTGAATAGGTAAAATGGATATTCATAAAATCTACATAAGTTTTGCAGAGGCCGAAACCAATCACAAATTTGTTCAACAAAAGCTTTGAAGTTTTGTCACTGTATATACGAAAGTAAATTATATTGTTCTGCTGATGTATTTTGACCGAACATAAATACAAAATATTATTCCAGAATTTTCACTTTTGATCCCTGAATCGGATACTAATTACTCATAAGTTGTGAGATCCTACATTAGTTGGGGAGGAGAACAAATCATTCTTTATAAGGGTGTGGAAACCTCTCCCTAGCAGACGCGTTTTAAAAACCTCGAGGGGAACCCCGAAAGGGAAGGCCCAAAGAGGACAATATTTGTTAGCGGTGGGCTTAGGCCGTTACAAATGGTATCAGAGCCAGACACCGAGTGATGTGCCAGCGAGGAAGTTGAGCCCCAAAGGGGGTGGACAAGAGGCAGTGTGCCAGCAAGGATGTTGGGCCCCCGAAGGGGATGGATTGGGGGGTCCCACATCAATTGGAGAAGGGAACGAGAGCAAGCGAGGACGCTGGGCCTCAAAGGAGGGGTGGATTGGGGGGTCCCACATCAATTGGAGAAGGGAACAAGTGCCAACGAGGACGCTGGGCCTCGAAGGGGATGGTTGTGAGATCCTACATCAGTTGGAGAGGAGAACGAAACATTCTTTATAAGGGTATGGAAACCTCTCCCTAACAAACGCGTTTTAAAAACCTTGAGAGAAAGTCCAAAGAGAACAATATCTGCTAGTGGTGGGCTTGTGTCGTTACATATGTACTAGAATTCAAGTCATGGGATATATTGAGATAATAATTTGACGGTGGGATGATTAACAAGTTTACCAGGATAAGACCAATAATGTTGGTTGGTTCTTCATAATAGACTGGCACCCTGCTATGCCCTTTCTCCAGAACGAGATTCATCAAAGTCCTGCGCAATATAACAAGTACTTCAGAAACTACAAATTAGAAGTACCCTATTATTAGGAAGATGAGTTATTTGTTGTCTTATTTTCAACATGCATATTACCTATCGAGCTTTGCATTAATATCAATAGCAAAAGTTTCAGATATAGGAGTCATGGCATCACTAGCTGTCTTCTCACTCAGTTCAAGTGCTCCAGCAATAATAGTGGTTTCATCGTGTGTCAATTCTCCACCCTTTCCAGCCTATTACATGGTAACCTCAGACATTAGAGCAGAAAAGAGATGCAAAGAAGTACACATAAGATTCAAACAAAAGACAAATTTAGATAGGCATTAAACCCTTGTATATACCTCATTACCGTGCAAATTGACGAGTGTTTTCAACTCAGCTCGTCGGAAAAGAGCCACACGTCCATGACCCAGTAGAACGTCTAGTAGCTGGAAATCACATTTAACATAACTAACTAAGGAACCATTTTGAACAATAATGTAGTAAATTCATGTAACCCAAGTCCTCAAATGTCTACCTTACTGATTGGATATGCAACAGGGAAGCAAATCCAGACAAGAACACGGACAAAAGGAGCAACCGTTGATCCAATCGCCAAACCATACCGAGAGCAAACGGATTGTGGTATAATCTGTACATCAAGTAAATAGATTGCTAATCATAAAATTTACCCCTTAAATTTGGTACCAGCTGAAACATGTGAACTCTGGTTAATTGTCTAAGGTACGAATCAACGACACCGTTGAAATCCATAATCGCAGGCCAATCCTCGAGTGAGCTTACAAATATTTATCGATATAAAAGATGAACAAATCAGAACTTGGAAAAGAAAAAACCATTTCCCAGATAATTGCTCTAACCTCGCCAAATAGAAGAATCAAGGTCACCGAGATTAGGATAGCACCCCAAGCTGTAACCAGACTGTCAAGGAATATAGGAAGTGCCTGCACGAACAATTATATCAAATATTGAACAATTTTTTCCCTGGATTTACTGTTTCTGGTCAATCATCTTCACACTTATCCGCTATATCTCAATAAAATGTACCTCCATGGCTGCCGCATTGCATATCAGTAAGGTGCAGAGCAATAAATGCTGGTTTTTTACTACTGGCAATATCTTTGCTGTACAAAACCAATTAAATTAGTAAGGACATGTTTTAATCACAATACCACAGACTCACATTGAAGTTTAAAGACAAAAGCATTACAAAGAGGTAAGAGGGTCATCAGAATTCAGAAGTACAGAAAAGTAAAAGTCACGTTTCTCTGAACCATCAACATTTAGAATGGTAACTGATGCCTTACACTATAACAGTCCAAGCTCACCGCTAGCAGATATTGTCCGCTTTAGCCCATTACATATCGCCGTCAGCCTCACGATTTTAAAACGCATATGTTAGGGAGAGGTTTCCACACCCTTATAAAGATTGGAGAGGGCTTCGTTCCCCTCTCCAACTGACGTGGGATCTCACGTATAGACTGAGCTCTTAAATTGACAACATGCATTGTTTTTGTAAAGACTTTTGAAGCTCGTCAACAACAACTATATTGCTCAAATAAGATTTGGTCAATATAAGTTCCCTAGAATTTCATTTTCAATAAGGTCAATATAAGTTGAAGAAACCAACCATTTCTAAAGATCATAGGCTGAGATTTCTTATCATAAGTTCACACTTAAATGTCAATGTCCTTTTTATGGTAACACAATCCTACAGTAACTTGGAGGAATGGTCATTTCAGAGATATATTAATTCACATCTCCAATGTCAAAGAAAATTTTAATTGTTCCCTCATTTAGTACCGCTCCTTAAAGATCTGAGGTTCGAATCCCCCCACCATTCCCCTCATTTGTAAAGTATTATTGTCAAGGAAAAAAAAAAAAAAAATCAAAACTCAATACACCTATAACTTTAGCCACATAGAACAATACAAAGACTTTCTGAAACAAAAAGAAGAAAGTCCCTTGCACGTTAGGGTCTAAGATCTTAAAAAGTCATGAACATCCCAAACCAGTACGTAACTTACCAGCTACAGTTTGACACTGTTACATTTTGTCGATTAATACATCCTTTAATAGGACTTGGAACTTATAGAAAGCACATTGAAAAGACGTCATACTAACCCTTTCTTTGACCCAAGCCAGCAATGGAGATAGAAATGAAGACACAAAACAGAACAATAAAACTATCAGGTTCCTCATGGCAACTCTTCGCTGCTTCAAGCTAGCACTTGAAAATTGAAACTCTCCCTACCATACACGTTTGAAAAACCTTGAGGGGAAGCCCGAAAAGAAAAATTCAGAGAGGACAATATTGGCTAGCGATAGGCTTGGGCAAGTACAAATGGTATCAGAGACCAACATTGGGCGATGTGCCAGCGAGGAGGTTGATTCCAAAGGGGTGGACACGAGGCGATGTGCCAGCAAGGACGCTGGACCTTGAAGGGGTAGATTTAGGGGTCACACATCGATTGGAGAAGGGAACGAGTGTCAACGAGGACGCAGGGCCCCCAAGGGCGTGGATTGTGAGATTCTACATCCGTTTGAAACACCATTGAGGAGAAGCCGGGAAAGTAGCGATGGACTTGGGCCGTTACACTAACCCAAAACAGATTCAAATGATTACATCCACGAAGAATCCGAAGGTCGACTAAGGAAAACAGGGGAAGTCTCAAATGGATTCAAGCTAAACAACATAATATACTCAATTAAGAAGAGGGGAAAAGGGGAATAACAAATAAGATTAACATAAGAATTAGTAACTCTGAAGTAGTCGCCAAGAAAAAGATAGGAAGCAAAAGCAAATTGAAAAAGGTACAGCAATCAGCCCCACACAATAAATGGAGAAAAGGATCGAATAACAACAAAAGCAGAGCAAAGAAGAAAAAGGAGTGAAAGAAAAAGGAAGTTACCGGCGTGCTTGCGATCCTTAGGGGTGCCGGACCTAGCAAGTACTTCGAGATCGACAAGGCTCATGGACATGAGGCCGAGGGTGAGGCCAGACATTAAGCCGGCAAAGATGACCAAGAGAGCGATGATGAGTATATGGATGAAGAAATTGGGGGTGCAGCATTCGTATTCGACGGCCATTCAATCCGGCCGGCGTTGAGTTCAAAATTATGGAAGTTTGAGGGCGGGGCTTCAGTTACAGAGGCCAACGGTGACCGTCTGGGTGGTGGAGAAGGTCCATTAGCGAAACAGTTGCAGAGATATAAGAGAGAGAAAAAGAGGAGAGAGAAGTGAACGTGTACTGTACAGAGAGAGAGAGAGACGAAGAAGGTGATGATGGGGATAGGGGAGGAGAGGGGAAGCGGCTATATGAAATTAATACTTTATTAGGGACCTAACTGCAATAATAATAATAATAATAATAATAATAATAATCCATATTTAATAATTTCTAAACATTTTTTTTTCTTTTTTTAGTCTCAAAATATCAAATGGTGAGAAGTTTTATATATTTTTATTTAATAAATTTCTAAACATTAAAATAAAAAGTATTAAGTTAAAAATTTTAAGATTTTTGAATTCAATATTATTTAAATTTAAGAAATTATTTAACACGGTCAGAAATTTAAATATTCAAAATTTAATAATTACGAACCTTCCATTTTTTCGGAGAACCTTCCATTTTATCGAACTACACTGTACTCTTAACCTTAAACTTTAAAAATTATTATAATTTTAATCCTCTATTACATTTTTACTCCATGTATCGTTAAGAAGAAAAAGAAATATATCTTATGCATTAAATAAGTTATAAAACATATGTACGATATGAAATCGACAAAATTTTATAAAAAAATTAAAATACCGATATTTTTTTTAAATTAATAAATTTTTGTTGCTTTGGTCGAACTTATTTTTACGCACAACTGTATTTTATTAAAGTTTAACCGCATAAATAATTTCAGCAGCGAAATTAAAAGTTTATAATAGCTCAACTGTATTTTTGTATTTATGTAAATTAATTTTAAGTTAAATATTAATTTTTTTTTTTTTTTTTTTTTTGAAATAAGGGATGAAATCAAAACATTCTCTAACTAATTATTAGTGAAAAAGTTAGTTTATTTTCCAAAATTGTGTTAATTTTAAATTTTTACCGAAAGTATTAATAAGTTGAATATTTCTAATTTTAGGAATTTAACCCTCCATTGTCTTTTTCTACATTATTCCTTCTCTTTCTACTTTATATTTTAACAGCATAAATAAAGCAATCCACGTGGCATGTATTGTTGATAAAATGGGTAATTACAAAATTCTCCTTCATGATTTAATTTAATATTAAAAAAAGATGGTCGTCTAGTACATAGATTGAGTTAGATAAATTTTTTAAGTCAACCAATAAAGTTTACAACCTTCGCCCTCTCTTTGTAATTCGATGCAATAAATAATTAAGTCACAATTGTGTGTGGTGAAAGATTTGGAAGATTAATTGAATTTTGTATTTTAGTGTCGACAATTGTTCGTGACGAAAGGTTTGGAAGATCAATAGCATATCGCTTTATCTATCATAATTTTTGTGTCAATGGAGCTGCCTTGCGCTCCTGTGTTTTGTCGTGTTGTTCGATATGATTCTTTATAAACATTTCAAACACTACTCTTGAAATATAAATTCCTTACAATTTCATAATGATACCGCGGTAGTCTATAACGAAAATTTAGTCCATTACTGTACCAAGTTTTGTTCTTTTTGGGCTTCCTTAAAGTTTTTAAATCACGTCGGTTAGGGAGATGTTTTCACACTCTTATAAAATGTTTTGTTCTCCTCTCCAACTGATATGGGATCTCACAAACCACCCCTTCGAGGCCCAGTGTCACGGTCATGCTTGTCCAACGTGACACGCCGAAACCTTTGTCTTGTACTATTTTATTGTTTCTTTTTACCGCTTTCATGTTGTATTATTTCTTTCTTATTTTCTTTAGGAGTATGACATTTTGGTGATGTCATGGCTACGTCTGGTAGACATGAAATGCCTCAAAATGTACTATAAGGTGATACAACTAGTTGTCAACTTCTCCCTACCCGTAAGTTATATGTAATAAGCCGTTGTTGTTGCTTTTTTGCTTACGTTCCCATATAACACCAATTTCAATTTCTCTCTTGCTTTCAAATCTCTCTTTCCAAAACCTCTCTCCCCCGCTTTCTAAAATATTCTCTTGAAATCGAGACCCGGGGTTTGTATTCACGTTACCCGACCGCAGCCAACGTAATTCGAAGTAGGCTTGACCCACTCAGTGTTGAGAGTGGGTGCTGCACAATCGACAAATTCGCTGCCTAGAAACTGCGATTGTGACACCCAGCGTCCTCGCTAGCACTCGTTTTTCTCTACAATCGATGTGGGATCTCACAGTTACATAATTAAAAATTACCGTCACATCGTTTCAAATACTAATTTCTATTCGAAATTCTGAAGAATTTATATTTTAAAGATAGTTTGAAAACCCGACTCGTCCTCGCTACTAAATAATATTATAATTTTTTAAAAAGTATAAATGTTCTTTTTAAAATTTAACCCTATCTATCAAAATATTATAATTTTAGTATTCAAAACAAACGCCATGGGTGTTGGCCATTTAGTTTTGTCTGGGCACGACGTGTCGTGTCAAACTTGTACGGCTCCTTTTCCGTCATGTCGTTTTCACTATTAAATCTGGTTGGGTCCCACCTCTAGTGGTTTGGTCTGTTTGAACGTGTAACAAAAAATAAAATAATAATAATAATATAAAAACAAAATTATTATTACTATTATTTCCAACTGTTCAATTTGCTTTATTATGATTATTTAATTAATTTTGATTTAAAATAATTTTGAACAACTGCATGACACTATCGGACTAGTGACGGTATATTAACATAAATGTCGAAGTCTCCTATTCCCTTCATTCCCATCAGAATTCATCTCCCGGTTTTAGATCTGAATTATCTAAGAACCCTAAAAACGACTCGTAATCAACTAAAGAGAAAGTTTTGAAATAGATCAAGATCAAAAGTAAAGAAAACTCATTTTCTAAACTTGTAGTCCGAATCATTCCACAAGAAATTTGATCAACACCACTTGAATGACTCTAACATACAAGTTCTAAAACATAAATGAAAAACTTAGCTCTCAAGAAAGAAACAATATTTATTTCAGTTCAAAGTATCACTTGGAAGGATTAGAATTTGCATATAACGGGTTGTTCATCGCACCACTTAATGCACTCCTTTTGAAATCATTTATGGCGCTAATCCTTTAACCAGAATTCTAAAAGCTGCAAGATCGCCATCTTCAAGCTAAGAGATTGGGTTTGAGTGCATTTTTGAAAGAAATATTTTCTACTCGAAGAAAATCCAAGGAGATGAATTTTTCAAGGTTTTTGAGCGTATCAACGATAATTTTTATAAAATTGATTTACGGGGTGAGTATGATGTTAGTGCAACCTTTAACGTTATTGATTTGAGTCTTTTTTATGTAAATGATGGCTGCGATTCGAGGGCAAATCCGTCTCGGGCCTTACAAGTTTTGGTACCATTTAAAAAAGAAAAAGCAGGAGTAAATATAGAAATATTGAGTAAGTAGCCCACTTGGATAGCCATAATAACTCATAAAATTATGACGGGCTCTAGTTACTAGTTATTTCCTATGTGTTGAATGTTTATCTGCCCTTATTTTAGTATCTCGTCTAGGTTTGTTATTAGTTGCTTCCTACCATCACACGAGAACTATACTAACTATATAGAACCTATTAAGTTACAATGTGAATTCTATCAATCCATACAGTTCACCACTCGAGATTAGTTGACGACTCTCTAACTGTCTCCCAAGGTAACCTAATAGCATGAACATGAGGGCACCGACCTCGCTCTTCAATCAACAACTAAGATACAATGTGGATACTATCAATCATGATAAACCAGCACACGACTTGTTCCTAAGAAGAGGAAAATAGACTTGCCACCGATATTACTTTCTGTAGTCCCGTCTTTTTACAACTCTTTGTGTATTTCATTGTTAGGTTTACTTTCACTCGTAACAATAATAAGTAAAATTATTGATTTAAATAAAGTTACTAGTTAAAAAAAATATCTCTTCAATCAAAAGATCATCTCAAAAAATTAAAATATATTTTTAAAAATACCCTTCAACCTTTGAAAGTGTTTAAAAAATACCATTGATTTTTCAAAAGTTTCTTTAATATTTAAAAAAAAAATTTAAAAAAACTTAAAAAAGTACTTTTTAAATTATTTTTTTAAAATTCAAAAATACCCTTCATTTAGTGGGCGTTTTAAAAAGTTTGGAAATAATCTATAATATAATAATTTAAAAAAAAATTATTTATTAAGATAATATTTTTTTAAAGTATTAATAAAATCAAATATTTTTTAAACGTAAAAAAATGTATATAATAATTTTTTGTTTGGAAATTGGACATTTAATGCTTTCCAACGAACGTCAGAGTTGATGCCACAAATATAGAAAATGGGACCCACATTACAGGTGGCAAATCATAATCCAGCTCATTAGACAATAATACTATTTTGTTTTGGACTAAGATTTGTGGGCCCTACCTGCGGTAACCAAAATACCTTTTGAGTTTATTTATTTATTTATTTTTATTTTCTTGCACGTGGCTTCAACACACACCATTATTAAATCTATAATTTCAAATTAATAAATAATTATTCAGTTTATTATTGAGCAATAAACACATTCCACTAAAAAATTAGCACATGTTTATCGTATAAAACAGATTTAATCAAATCGAATCAAAATGATTTGAATATATTTTTAATCATAATTTTTTGGTATATGACGATCTCGACATTCTCTTGCGACATGGTCACGTTACTGACTATATTCTCAAGAGTTCACCAAATATAAAATTGCTCGGAGCAAAATATTCTTAAATTTATAGTTTTTATGATTGAGCCACTGAAAAGAAAGGTGCACCATGTTGGTATAGATAATGACTTTAAATTCTTTTAAGCCTTTCTCACCAATTTTATCCTCAAAATTGCTCTCATTCAGATGTGATATTGGTCCCGTTACTTATCGTTGTCAGCCTCACAATTTTAAAACGCGTCTACTATGGAGAGGGTCTAGCCCTACTCCAATCAGTGCTTCACATTATATGGTGACTGACTCTAATACCATTTGAAACACCCCAAGTCCACCGCTAGTAGATATTATCTGCGTTGGCCCGTTATATATCGTTGTCAAACTCACGATTTTGAAACGCGTATGCTAGGGAGAGGTTTCTACACCCTTTTAAGAAATATTTCGTTCCTCTCTCCAACCGATGTGGGATCTCACAACCTTCTTTACCGGAGTGTTACCTAAATAGGTTGAAAAAGAATATTTAAATTGATACTATATTTTATTTATTTATTTTTGTAAGAAAAATAATGTAGCCGACACCATTATGATTTTGATTTGAAAAGTATGAATATAAGATAAAGTGATAAATAATAAAAAGAAGAAATAAATTAGAAAAGGTTAGCAGACAATATCAAATTTCTTATCTTCCTTTTGAGGTTTGTTCGACCATTTTTTATGTTGTCCATGTTCCATGTTTTTTTTTTTTCGTTTTTGCTTACAAAAAGGTTGCTAAGTACAAAGATTCTCACTTTTTTTTTTTTTTTTTGTTAAATCAATACAAAAATTGAGCTAGTTTGGAACGTGAATTAAACAGATTACTCAAAAGTCAGATATGTTCTTTGTTATTCGCTTCTAAAGAGAGAGAAAAGATGAAGTATTTTGTTCGGGATCTTAACAAGTTTATCTGTGTGTACTCGGATTGTGAGATCTCATATTAGTTGGAGAGGAGAGCGAAACATTCCTAATAAGGGCATGGAAACCCCTCTCTAGTAGACGTGTTTTAAAAATCTTGAGAGGAAGTCTGGAAGGGCTTGAGCTGTTACTACACGGTCAATTTTAATTTTTGTAGCTTAGTGTTTATAAGTTAATAACACGTAAAAGTGTATAGTTTATGTAGTGCTCCGAGCACTTCTCTGCAACATGACCACGTTATCTACTTATCTTGAAGTACTTATTATGACAGCTTTGGTTCATCCCGAGCCACACCCTACTCGATAAATTCTCAAGATATCACACCCAACATAAAATTGTTTCAAACCAAATATGCTTAATTTTGGAGTTCTTATGGTTGAGTTACCGAAAAGGAAGGTGCACATTGTTGATATAAGTAGTAACTATCCATTATTTTAAATATTTCTTAACTATAATTTCGCATTCTCGAATAAGTGTCATTAAGATGCCAAAAACTTTTTTCATCTCAAAGTCGATTTTTAGGGACTTGTCGCACAGTTTTTAAAATTCACGGACTTATTAAACATAATATTAAAAGTTTAGACAGTTTTTAAAGTTGAGAGACCTACTAAAGATAAAATTTAAAGTTTAGAGACTATTAGACATTAAATAATAATGATATATAATTTATTTCACTAAATAATAATATATACGAAGATTTTTTTTTATTTCTCTTTTTGCCCTTACAATTTTAATAAATTCCTCTTTTGCCCTTCAATTTTTGTAGACAAGATGCAACTTTTCGAATAGAGAATAGAGGTGTCCACGAAACAAACAGTCGAATAGTTGCAATTTGTACCCACGACTATTTGAATAGAGGTGGTTGCACATTGAACCAACGTGTCCATTTGAAGAGATTTTTTGCTTTTCTCTTTTGCCCTTACAATTTTAATAAATTCCTCTTTTACCCTTCATTTTTTGTTGACAAGAAGCGACATTTCGCGTTGAAGTGTCCATGAAAAGAACGGACGTACAGTCGCAATTTGTACCCGTGGTCACAACTGCTCAAATGAGAGAGATGTGAAACGGTGTTGTTGCATTTTAAACTCGTTTCTTCTACATCCTTATCGTGTTAGTGCACGGTGAAAATTTCTCGAGCATTGCAACCTCCATATGTTATCATAAATTCATTTGCTCGAGCTTCGATCGAGTTTCTTCAATGTTGTTTCGATTTAAACTTGAACCAATTTTATTTAACGATTAGGCTTTTGGTATAAAATGGAAATATAGCTAAACTTGGGGGGTTAAAACGTAAAATTTTGTTCATAAATTGTTTTAAGGGAGGCCCAATAACAGCTCATCCAGGCCCAAAATAGTTGAAGAGTATGGATAATGTGTTGAGTCAACCAAACTTTTTTTTAAAAAAATTAAAAATACGTTTCAAAAATAATAATATTTAAAAATTTGAAAATAATCTAAGAAGTGTCGATAGACGGTTTCGTCTATATATTGACGATAAAAAAAAATTTTAAACTTTTTTTAATAATGGTAAAAGGTGTTAATGCTATATTTAAAATTTTATGGATATTTTTTTTAAATGTGTACGCACGTAAATATATTTTTAAATTTTTAAAAATTTTTGAAAGGTATCAATTAAAATTTTTAATAATGTTTAAAAAATATTTTAAACATTATTAAAAATTTTAAGGATTTTTTTAGCACAAATTAATATTGTAAATATAATTAATTATCATCTTGAATTATTTGTTTGTGCAATTTACTACACCTTGCATATGAAGTGTCGATAGACGGTTTCCTTCTTATGTACATGTTATTAGAACGTTGTGTAGGGACTATTTGAAGGTCGTTAACTAACGTTGGCAATGAACTTGTTTAATTAAATGCAATGGTCCACATAAGTATCAAAGTAGCTGGCTGAGTCACGTGATCGCTCCACTCATGTTTACGAATAGGATATAATAAAAAATGTTTTGTTCCTCTCTCTCTAACCGATGTGGGATCTCACAATACACTCTCCTTGGGAGACAAGCATCCTCGCTGGCACACCGCTCGGTGTCTGATTCTGATACTATTTGTAACAGCTCAAACTCATCGCTAGTAGATATTGTCCGCTTTAGCCCGTTACATATCGCCATGAACCTCACGATTTTAAAACCGTCTACTAAGGAGAGGTTTCCACACCTTTATAACGAATGCTTCATTCCCCTCTCCAACTGATGTGGAAGTTTAACAGCGAACATGTCTAATTAAAGGCAACGGTCCATATAGATATCATTGTAGTTGGTAGACACGGGGTTGCTCCCCTCGCAACTATGATTGTTATATAAAGATTGATAGGGAGTCACCAACTAATCTATGATAATAAACTGTCTAGATTGACCGAGCCCATATATGTCTCAAAGTTGGATAAGTTTCAAGGTCGTGCCTCAAATGTTCAAAATGATTTTTATATGATAACAAAGAACAATAAAGAGCCTACCTAAGTATGACGTTTGATTAATCATGTAAGGTTTAAACATGATTATGATTAACTATCTATGGTATCGATTTGTTGTTCATTACCCACTGTCACGATTGTCGTTTATCTACCTATGTTTATGATAATACTATGATGAGATACTAAAAGGTTTTTAACTGCCTCTACGGGTGAAGGAATTATTTACGCTAGCCACATATGTATTCTAGTTGTCACAAACATGTTACGATGTTCTATGTTGGAACTCTACACGGTTGCTAACCGCCCTAGAAGCGAGGTAGTCATTTATGGCTAGTTGGCATATGTAATCGATACTCTCCATCCGAACAATAATATTTTAAATAAAGGTAAACACAAATTGAGTTGAGTTGAGAAAATCTTTTGGACCAACTTAAAATGGGTCGGGGACGTGAGCACCTCAAATAGAGTGAACAACCCAACCCAACCCTCTATTTTTGAGTTGGATTGTTCTTTTTTTAATTATCTAAAAAAAAATCTTAATTATTTACAATACACGTTACATTAATAACTAAAATCTCTTAAAACTCGAATATCAAACATTTACAAGCCGCAACACTTCACTAACATCGGTTACAGACGTCAATTAATAATCTTACAATGAGAGTAGGATTGAGTTGTAACTGTATTTTCGGTTTGGTCGAGTTGACTCAACTAAAAAAAATATCAACCCATAAACTGACCTATAGTCCAGATTGGTTAGGTTCTCGAGTTATTTAAACACCCTAAATGTATAAATAATTCATACGTTAAATAAAATAATAGATTAAAGAATTTACTAAAAATACTTTTACTCTATAAATTCATATAATCTATAAACTATAGAATTTGAAAGGTATGAATAATTAATATATGCAATAATAAATAATATTTCATTTCCATAATTTTAATTGCTTTTTATGTGAACGACTTTTCAATATTTTCAGCGAGGGTCTTCATGACAGATACTGCTCTGTGGCTTCTCCATTGCTTCGAGAGTGAGACCGGCGAGACTCAGATCTGAATCCACCTCCAATATCTCAAGCTCCTTCCCGTCGTCCCCTTCCGGAGCAGCTTTCAGGTACTGTAAGCTTCTAATCTCTCTAAATTCTTGCTCCTTTCGCATTCTCATTCACTTTCTGTGTTCTAATTGGTAATCCCTTGATTTTGATTACGTTGGAACTTTTTTTAGTTTAATTTTCATCTGCTTTGTCATTGAGTTATATAATTGATTCGCAATTGTTTTCTAATTCAGTCTTGGAATGTTGATTTCCTGTGAACTTTGAATTTCGTTTGAAATTTTCTTATGTTGTTTAATCCGTTTATTTTATTCTTTTGTCGTTTGAAATGGGGGTTTTGAAAAATAATTCCTATGATTTTTGAATATTTATGTCCGTTGATCCATGTCGATTAGATTCCTTCAAGAATTTAATTGATTCTGATTATTTAATGTCTACTTGGAAGTGGGTGATGGGTCTTTGGTTAATTTATTAAGTTTCCTGAAGTGGTTTCTACTCATCTATGCTTGTAACATTCATTGTGAATTTGCCTTGTTGATCGAAAAAATCTGTTAGGAATTACGAACCTCCACAATGGTACGATATTGTCCACTTTGAGCATAAGCTCTCATGGCTTTACGTTGGGCTTCTCTACAAGGCCTCATACCAATGGAGATGTATTCCTTATTTATAAACCCAGGATCATTCCCTAAATTAGCCAATGTGAGACTCCCTCCCAACAATCCTCAACAATCCTCCCCTCAAATAAAGTACACTATAGAACCTCCCCTGAGGTCTATGGAGCCCTCGAACAGTCTCCCCTTAATCGAGGCTCAACTCCTTCTCTAGAGTCCTCGAACAAAGTACACCCTTTGTTCGACATTTGAGGATTCTATTGACATGGCTAAGTTTAGGGCATGACTCTGATACCATGTTAGGAATCACAAACCTCCACAATGGTATGATATTGTCCACTTTGAGCATAAGCTCTCATGGCTTTGCTTTGGGCTTCCCCAAAAGGCCTCCTACCAATGGAGATGTATTCCATACCAATGGAGATGTATTCCATACCAATGAAGACGTATTCCTTACTTATAAATCCATGATCATTCCCTAAATTAGCCAATGTGGGACTCCCTCCCATCCGTCCTCAACAAAATCTTGAATTTTGAGAGCATTTGGCAATGCTTAGAGAGACAAAAATGGCATCTAGCTAAAAAGACTAGCAAGTTTGACTGCACTGGTTCTTTTTGTTAAGTAGCTAAGGCATAATGGCTACTAGAACTTATGATTACCACTTTTTTAACTCGTGTGACTTGTGAGCTATTACTTTGTTACTACAAGAGCATCAGACAAGCATGTGTGTGAACAGTGCCTCTTTTTCTGATTTGGAGGTCTGAGATAAATTGGTGCACAAGTGAAAACATCTGCTTAGAAATGGTGTTATCAAATGTTGACGAAGAAGCATGACTTTGCAGGTTTCCTATTATCATAAAACCATGTCAAGGAGGCCAGTAAATCCTTCTCGACGTCTTGTTGATGGTGGGAGTCTTCCATTTGTCGGATCAATACATTCCAAGTCACGGTCATCACCTTTGCTAACCATAGGGCTTGTTGTGGTACTTTTCTTTTCTAATCAAAGAAAGAACACTATTCTTAATCATATTTTTAGCCACTAATTTAACTTTCTATGTTTAAAATTTTCAGGGAGCAATGCTTCTTATTGGATTTTGTTATCATCAATCAGGTCTTTATTTTATCTCTTATCTTGATTTATTTTTAATTAAGTCTCTCTCGATCGCTCCCAGCCACGATAATCATCATTGTGTTTGTTCATCTGTTTTAGGACGTTCCCTCTCTATTCAGTTCAATAATTTTATGTTCGCAGCCACTGAAATGCGAACCCTTTCTGAATTTTTCATCCCTATGCCTACCTATGTTACATTTTTGCATGCATCTTCCTCTCATTAACAGCTATTCTTTTTGGAATACAACACAAACATGATTACTTATTTATTACTGTGACTTCCATGTAATTCCCTACTCCATTTTTAAGTTTGACTATTGTGTAGATGATAATATTGAAGAAACAGTTTCTTTTTGGTTGACCCTGCTCATAATTTTTCATTGAACCTGCAACTTGATTTGCTCGATAGTTCTAGTTATTTAGAAGTATCTAATCTCTAACAACATTTCCTTTAGTTAGTTGGTAAAGAGACAAACCGCTAGCTCTAGCTGGACTTATTTTAATTCATAGTTATGATGGATATCTCCTGCTAGTAACTGTATGAAACTGGTAGCAAAGAAGTAATAAAAAGGGTAAGGGTATGTTTTTGTTACTAATGGCTTGTGATGTTTCCTCTTTTCTTGATGTAATTACTATATTTGTTTGCTTATTCATTGTCAATTTTCATGAAAGGTGGATCAAGAAGCAATATAGAGGCTGTGAGTAAAGTTGAAGGTGAATATATATTACTCTTATTTATTCTCGAGTAAAAGTTTAGTTTCATCAAAAGTTTTAGACTGAAATCCAATTGATTACTGAAGGGGAGGTACTATAATTTGTTATTATTATTTTCTACTTTCATCAGGCATTGTTCTAGTCAACATGATCTCATGGATGTTGTGCCTATATTACTGTACATCACCTATCTTTTTCTGCATACATTCTAAAGTATTAATGTTGAGGATTGTTGGGAGGGAGTCCCACATTGGCTAATTTAGGGAATGATCATGGGTTTATTTATATTTTTTATAATTTTTCAAAGAATGTATGATCATTGAGGTTCATGCTTTGTTATAGATAGGCATTCAACCTTGATTTGCCAAATGAGTTACAAATTGAAAGTGAATTAATGATTAATTTATCTTATCCAGATTGATTTATTTTGGTCAATCATTACCAACTACAGTGCAAGGCTCATTTGTTTTTAATCAACTACCATATTTGATGATCTCAAGCATATATATTATGCAGGTGGTACATTGTGCACTGCCGAGGTCCAACGAGCAATACCCATTCTAAAGAAAGCATATGGAGATAGCATGCGTAAAGTATTGCATCTAGGCCCTGATACTTGTTCAGTGGTGTCTAAATTATTAAAAGAAGAGGATACAGAAGCATGGGGTGTGGAGCCCTACGACTTAGATGATGCTGATGCCAGTTGCAGACGCCTTGTGCGGAAGGGCTTCGTGCGTGCTGCTGATATTAAGTTTCTCCTGCCATATAGAGCAAAGTCATTTTCTCTTGTCATTGTTTCAGATGCATTGGATTACTTGTCTCCCAGATACCTTAACAAGACTCTACCAGAACTGGCAAGGGTTTCTGCTGATGGTGTTGTTATATTTGCCGGTAAACCATTCTTACTACTTTCATCATTTGAGATTATTATGTTTTCTTTACACCTAGTCTTGTTAAATGGGAGGAACCGTAACTCAATTGTGCCTGCTTGTGTTTTTGAGTGCATAGAAGGATAACACAAGCTACATTTTGTCTGGTTTTCGTTCATTCTCTTTATGACTCTCTCTGTCTTTCACTGTGATGGTATTAGAGCCAGACACCGGGCGATGTGCCAGCGAGGAGGCTAAGCCTCGAAGGGGGGTGGACACGAGGCGGTGTGCCAGCAAGGACGCTGGGCCCCGAGGGGGGTGGATTGGGGGGTCCCACATCTGTTGGAGAAGGGAATGAGTGCCTACGAGGACGCTGGGCCCCCAAGGGGGTGGATTGTGAGATCCCACATCGGTTGGGGAGGAGAACGAAACATTCTTTATAAGGGTGTGAAAACCTCTCCCTAGCAGACGTGTTTTAAAAACCTTGAGGGGAAGCCTGAAAGGGAAAGCTTGAAAGGGAAAGCCCAAAGAGGACAATATCTATTAGCGGTGGACTTGGGCTGTTACAAATAGGATTGTTTAATAACTCGCTGAGGTCATTTTTAGTTACCTTTTATCATCCATAATTCTTTTCTCAATCACGGGATAGTGGTCTGATCTTTTTTATTCTGCATTAATTTTGTTATAAAGATCGGGCAGCAAAAGGAAGGCGCCATTGTTGGAAGGACCCACGGTGCTCTCTCTCCGAGCCCACCACCTTGACCCATCCTCGTCGGAAACCATGACCAACCACTCAACACCCCGTTCCCCACTGACTATATACCTCCCCCAGCCCCTCTACCACCCATCCACACTCTCGAAAACCAAAATGACCACCCACCCACCCTTAAAGAAGCGATCGGCCACCATTGAAAGGAAGAGAGGTTTGTTGAACCTATCATTTGGGTTGAAAAAATTATTGAAAGGAGAGGTACTTTAGCAGAGGTGGCCATTCTTCATAGCAATGTTGGTCTTAACAAAATCTTCATTCCTGTAGGTCAAGAAAGAAAAGGATGGTATGCTTTTTATAAGCCCATTAGCAATTACCCGCCTGCCCCCATTAAAGGTAGTTCACCAACTTAAACCCCCACCAACCATTGAATCAACTCTACTCCTAATGTAGCCATACTGATCTTAAACGCCTCCGAATGTGTCAAAAATAGCTTTGAAAGGGTCTGAATATGTCAAACCCCCTAGCTGGATCAGCTGAGAAACTAAGCTAGAGCCCATGGATTCTTCGACTGGCTCAAATCTCGAAAGTGGGATGAGATAGAGCAATTGTTGTGACTCAGTAAGCAAAGAGACCTCTTTTTTATATTAGCATCCAACTCTCACTTTCTTAATCAGGTTGATGTCGGACAATTTTTTTTTTAAATTTTCGATTGTTACATCATACACCTCTAAAAAAAACTTTCATCCTCGCAAGTACCTTAAGCTTGCAAAAATTCAGGATACTTCTTCGAGGTTCAAATGGCAAGGCAAGTAGAACCCATGCTTCATTAGACCCTTTTACATTCTGGATCAAATTGAACTAGTGGCATACGGGTTAGCCCTACCACCATCGTTGTCCGCGGTGCATAACGTATTCCACGTGTCCATGCTTCGCAAGTACATCGCCGACTCGACATATGTGATAGACGAGGACCTAAGTTACAAAAAAAAAAAAAAAAAAAAAAAAAAAAAGCAAAGCCAGTGAGGATCCTAGCCCGCAAAATAAAAGTCCTACATACCAAAGAAATAGCCTTTGTCACGGTATTGTGGCAAAACCACCAAGCGGAAGAAGCCACGTGGGTACGAGAGATTCTCTTATGGCTAACGAACCATCTGATGAATGGAAGAGAAAAACCAAAAATGCGTAGTTATTGTACTCAACATCGAAAAGGCTCTTGACAAGGTGGATTGTGATGTTCTTGACAATATCCTCCTTCATAAAAGATTCAAACATAAATTGCGATCTTTGTTTGGGGATGTATCTCCTTAATAATTTTTTCCATTATTAATCAATGGTTGTCCTCGAGGGGAAATATTACCCACAGGGGCTTTGCCAAGGGAACTCCCTATCTCCTTTACTCTTCATTATGATCATGGATTTTCTTTGCCATATGCTCGTACCACATTAAAGGTTCCAATGTTGGTAAAGGTAATTTCAAGATTAAAATTTTCCTCTGGGAAAATATCTCATCAGGCTACTAACACTTGTGATACCCTCCAAAGGCCCATGCCTTACTTGACCATCTCTTCAAGATGGTTCTCTATTTGCAAAACAGAGTGACGAATCTCAAAACCATATTTTCATCCATCGCTCCTCTGCTCATAAATACCGGGACAGACATCTCATCACTTTTAGCTGGCATTTGAGTCTCCCTAGAGATGTGAAGGACATCCTCACTGTTGTCTTACCGAGCCACCCCTTCAAAGATGTCAAAGCTTTGCTATGCGTCCACATTAACAGGACCTTCATTTGGGTCAAAAGGGTTTTGTTTTGGACAAAGAGCACAATTTTGAAGTGTTCTTTGATCTTGTTATCTACTGTGCTATCTCTTGGTGTAAATTGTATAGCACCTTTGCTTCATATAGTTATGCTTCTATTTTATCCAGTTTAGAAAACATTTTATAATCATCATGGATTATCCATCCTTTTCGTAAATTTTATACATCAATTAGTTTAGATTGATTGAATTTATTTAATTTCTCTCCATTTCTGTTTCGATTTGCAGGCTATCCAGGTCGGCAAAGGGTCAAAGATTCCGAACTACCCAAATTCGGACGTCCAGTAAGTACCTTTTTATGCAAAAAGAGTATAGCTAGCATTAATTGAATTAAAAGGGACTGGATGAATAAATAGTTTTCTAGAATTTAGTTACTCTGGAAGCAATCTTTGAGTAGTTTTTGATGACTGGAACTTCAGACTGACCTCAGATTGTGATATTAGAGCTGCTTGTCAGTCCTGTAATTATCACTAATAACTTGATTATTTTGAGACAATAGTAGATAGAAACAACACTCGTAAGGAGTCTTATTGAAACCAAGAAATATAGGCCTGCCTGCCATTCACACCCAAATAAATGAAGTTTTCCGAAAAAACCTGCTAGTGGAGGAAGACCTCCTAAGAATAAGAGACATAGGGCTAAAGAGAGAGCCTCTTTTGTGTATAATCTTGCATAATCTCGAATGTTATCAGTTTCGGTACGTAGACCAAATGATACAATGCGAGCAAAAGTTCCTAGAAATAGCGCAGCACTCCCAATATTACTATCTAGCCTTCTAAATTAGTGTGTCAAATTAAAATCTGATCTTTGTTGGAACTGCCAATAATTATGAACTTGCAAGATTGATTCATTCCTTCCTTTCTTATTGTTTGCTGAGCTTATTTTCCAATTAGTAAAACAGTCGAGTCGAGATACATAACACTGAAACACGTGCTTGTTGTGAAGGCAAAATTACGAAGCTCGTCTTGGTGGATAAGGTATTTTGTTCAGACAAGTTTAGAAGAGAATGAAGCAGTGGTAAAGAAGTTTGATCAAGCTGCAGCTAAGAGGTCCTACAGGCCAGCTTGCCAAGTCTTCCACCTCAAATCCTACTCTTGAGAATCTCAAAACTGTACTTTCTGTAAACTTATTCCCCCCATGCCTGTTTTGTTTTGCACAAAGTGCTTAGTTTCTTCTCTAAATTAGCTATCTAATTTATATGCATTTTCAGTAAATTGCTATAGGTTTTAGAATAGGCATTTCTCTCAAGTGGTTGCACTTGTTTGTATCTGGGCAAGTTATGACCAGGACATAAAAATTGTGATTCTTTCAGTGGTTAGCCTTTATGGCAAATATGATTAATATGTATGGCCTCTTTGTATTATTTCAAGATTTATTATGGTTCTGAAGTTATTTTTTTCATTAGTTTTTGTTTCTTCAAAGATTATTTTGATCCTTGAAGCTTTAAACTTCCCTCTATTTAGTTTTTAGGTGTCAAAATTCTTGATTTTAGTTTTCAAGATTTGAGGTCAATATACATTTGGTGTCTAAGGCCATTTTGTTGATTGGGGGACGAGTTGTCGTCTGTTGTCTTCTCCTTTGCTGATTGTTATATCTTTGCTGTAGTAGTGTGAGATCCCACATCGGTTGGAGAGGAGAACAAAGCATTCCTTATAAGGGTGCGGAAATTTGTCTCTGGCAGATGCATTTTAAAACCGTGAGGCTGATGACAATACGTAATGGGTCAAAGCGAATAATATCTACTAATAGTGGGCTTGGGCTGTTACAAATGATATTAAAGTCAAGCACTGGGTGTGTCAGTGAGGACGCTGGGCTGATGACAATACGTAACGGGCCAAAGCGGATAATATCTATTAGTAGTGGGCTTGGGCTGTTACAAATGATATCAAAGTCAAGCACTGGGTGTGTCGGTGAGGACTCGGGCGGGTGGATTGTGAGATCCCACATTGGTTGGGGAGGGGAACAAAACATTCCTTATAAGGGTGTGAAAACCTCTCCCTAGTAAATGCGAATTAAAACCTCGAGGAGCTCATAAGGGAAAACTCGAAGAAGACAATATCGGCCAGTGGTGGTGGGTTTGGGCTGTTACAAGTAGTTTGTTAATTAGGCTTTATGACTTCATCAATAAATTTGGGAATTGTTCGAACATATTTGGGAACAAATTAGAACGTGCTCGCCATCTCCCCTCTCAGTCCATTCTAAACACATGCTTTGAATCTACCATAGCAGCATATCATCTTCATTTATTTATATAGCCTTTTGAACATTTGTTTATGTTCATCTTTGAATTGGTGCATATAATTACATTTTCTTGTATAAATGTTAACATTTACAGGAAAGTAAGTATTAAACTAGCCGTTAATGATATCATTTTTGTTCATTTACGTGCGATAGTGCTGAGAAAAAGTCATAAACTCGTGCAACTATAGTTATTGAATTTCTTCATTTGAGGTATCCAAATACGAATATGGGAGATGAATCAAGTGAATCCAATAGGTACATGAGTCGAACAAGAAATTTTCCAAAAATATTCATGACAATTCTCAACAATCTCCTTGTCAGAAGATCTTCAAGCAGATAACTAGTTTAGTTTACCACCAAGTCAATAGACTATTTCTTCCCTCCGATATTGATTAGATCCAAGTAATGTTGAAACTTTTCACGAGCAACTACCTTTGTCAACATGTTTGCAGGATTATCAACAGTTCCAAGTTTCAATAAACAAATACCCCTTCTTGACTAAAATAAAATCGAACTCAATATGCTTGGTACAAGCATGATGAACTTAGTTCTTCGACAAAAAAATAGCACCCTGGCTATCACAAAATACTGCACGTGTTTTTTTTTTAGAAATATCCAAGTCATCAACCAAACCATGCATTCAAATAGCTTCCTTAAAGGTTTTAGTGACTACCATATACTCCGTTTCGTGGTAAACAATGCAATAGTAATCTGCAATATTGAGCACCAACAAATAGGTCCACCATCCATAGTGAACGGATAACCAGTAATGGATACACGCTTATCAATCTCCACTTGTCTCTTGGAAGCAATCGACATGCTATCAACATACAATATCAAATAAATAAACAGGCCATCATCAAGGCACCAAAAATACACACAATGATCAAATTGACTATGAGTATATTTATGCTCCCCATGAAGTGATCAAACATTTTATACCATTCGCAAAAAGATTACTTTAGCCCATACAAGGATTCATTCAATGTGCATACTAAATATTGTTGCCTAACTACTCGAAAAGCAACGGGTTGTCCATATATATTTATTTTTCCAAATCTTCATGCAAAAAAACAGTTTTTACATCGAGTTGTGCAAGCTCAAAATTAAATTGATAAACCAAAGCCAGCAAAATCTGAATGGAAGAATGCTTCACCACATGTGAGAAAATCTCATTGTAATCAATCTCTTCCTTATGCGCATAGCCTTCAACCACAAGTCGAGCCTTATAACGAATGCCAGAAGAGTCTTCCTTCTTTGCATAGAGTTTGATTTATTTCCAAGGATTCTATCTCCTCATTAATAGCTTGCTAGTGTAAGCTACGTGAGATATGAATAGCATCTTTGTAGCTGTTGGGAACTCCATAAATCATAGGGAGAACATACACTATTGTATCATCAAACCTTGTAGGTTTTTGAATTTCCCTTCATGGTCTGTTCCTTGCGATGGACTCAGGTTCCTTTACTCTTTCATTTTCGAGGCTTTGCTCCACTGGCTCTAAGTCCTCAAGATGACCCGCTTCTTTCTCAACAGGTTCTTCAACAGGAGCAACCACTTCGAAACTATAATTTAGTACGGAACGACATTGTCATTTAAAACAAAATTCTCCATCAAAATAATAATCCGAATCGACGAAAATAATCACAATTTTTGAAAATATGATTTCCAAGAACAAATAAGCAAGCTTGCAATGAGAAGCTTATTTTTGACAATTTATGGTGAGTGAACATGTCTCGTGGTCGATGAGGTTCAATCTTTCACAATACCCCAAATGCCACAATTAAAATGTAATGATACCAATTGTTGTAACGGAAGCTGAAGAAAGATTCATGACACTCAAACACCCATGAGCATAAATGAATAAAAAGACACAACGATGTACGTGGATATAGGAGAATTTTTACGTGATTTGGAGAGAAGAAATTTCCCTACATCCACGGTTAGTAGCCAATCACTATAATCAAAGTGTTTACAAGTATATCGGTTAAACTCTCATAGTACAAAATCTCACATACAAAATTCCTTCCAATTGCCTATAGGCAAATACAAAATGACACTCCTTCCACATCTCATAACAATACTAGACAAACCTTTATATAAACATAATAATACTAATGCTTATACATGAATCAAGATAGTTCAAGTACCAATATGGGAGATGAACCAAATGAATCCAATAGCTACATGGATCAAGGTCAGAAATGTACCAAAAGTATTAATGAACCAACTCTTCATGACAATTCTCAACCAGAACAAATTAAACTAATATTGAACAATTAATTGAAACGATGAGAACAAAGCAAAAACATCAATCGGGCGACAAAGTTAGTTTATAGAATTCAATATTTTGGTTTATGTTCACATAGTTTGCTAACATTTTAAAAATAATTATTGAAATGTTAAGAAATATTGGTAAATTCTTATATCTATTAAAACAATAATTTAATAATAGGAATTACATCAAAGTTGGCAACCAAGTTAATTTTAGGAAAGAGATTATGCATTTATTTATTTATTTTGAGGAATTTAAGGAAACTTTTTTAGGTATTTCTATCCCAACAAAATCCAACATAATAAACCCTTTAATTTTTGTTTATAAGCACTCAAAAGCAATAATTTAATAATAGAAATTACATCTTTGTAAAGTTGGCAAACAAGTTAATTTTAGAAAGAGGTTATACATTTATTTATTCATTAATTTTTTTTTGAGGAATTTAAGGAAACTTTTATCTGTCAAAGTATTTCTAAACTGTCAAAATCCAACAACATGTGATCTTCTTAACATAAATACCCTAAACCAAACACAAATGTCCCAAACCAATACAACTCTACCAATCCTTCACCTAAAACTTGTTACAATGGCGTCTCCCAACTTTCTATCTACATTTTGGATCGTTGGAATTGTCCTAATCCTAGCTCTAATCTCTCCAACGATCGCCAAAAGCAGCCCCAAGGACTTCGTCGATGCCCACAATGCCATCCGAGCGGAGAATGGCGTCGGCCCGGTGTCTTGGAACACCACTTTGGCTAGCTATGCTCTAGATTACGCCAAAACAAGGATCGCTACGTGCGAGATGGAGCACTCCGATGGACCTTATGCCGAGAACATTGCAGAGGCATATGGGGAGTCAACAGCAGAATTCATAGTGAAGTATTGGGCTAGCGAGAAGGAGTTTTATGACCCCATAACAAAGAAGTGCGTGAAGGAAGAGTGCGGACATTTCTTGAATGTGGTGGCGAAGGACACAACATCCATTGGCTGCGCTGAAGTTAAGTGCCACAACAACTTTATTTTCACCATCTGCGACTATTTTTAAGCTTGATTTCAAAATAATAGGCTCAAACCTCGGCCTTTTAAATTTAGTTATTGTTCTTATCAATAATTTGATCCAAGCTGTGATTTTTTATAATCTAATCTAAGTCGGTTGTATTGCCTTTCTTGAATTTACATTTGAGTTGATCTTTCTATATCGAAGAGGGATAAATCATAAAATTACTTATTTACTTAAATTTGTGTGCAAAATAAATATTTCTTCAATCACGAGTGCATAATAGCTCACTGATCGAGCGTTCTTACACCGAAGATGAACGGAGTTAACCGATCTACTGAAGCTATGCATAAGCTTTGGTTTTTTTCTTGAGTTCAATAAAATGTGGAAGATGAAAATTTGTACCATGATCTCTTATAGAGCTGTGATCTCTTGATCGAAGGTATAATATTTTAATCAGTTGACCAAACCAATTTTCTCACAAAAAAATTCGACCAAAGCAGTCAATTAGGTTTGGATGTGTCCGATTCGATCGATTTTGATCGGTTTTTGAACACCCCGACTCTCGGATATAAGGAATAATGGTTTTGAAAATGGACAAGGATGACATGAAGAGCTTTCGTCCATACGACCTCTCTAAAGTTTCTCTTCTAATCGACTCGACTTGATTCTCTTTTCTCACTTGATACTCTAGGTAGATTCTCTCATTTGTCTTGTGCACTTTGTGATCGTAACATGCTCAAGACAAGACACGTCGTTTTTCGATGTCTCGAGATAATCTAACTAGTTCCTTATATTTAGCTATTATCAATCATCCAAGGTGTTAAGGATATTTAGTACTAAATTATAGTTTACCATATATATGATATATTATTATAAGGAAAATATGTATGGTTATCTTTCCATATCTTTGTAATTTATTTGATTATAAATAGATAACTTTCACACTATTTAGGTGTGGTGGATTAAGCAAACATTCTCATGGTATAGAGCCCTTAGGGTTTAACAACCGTGATCCTTTCTTTTCAATGACGTCTGAATCCTCTACTATTCTTTTCCACCACCACTGCTAGCTTTGACGCCGCAAGCGGAGTCAATTGATTACTCTTTGGCTCCACCCTATTGACCTTAAATCACCTTTTGCCATACTCTTACATACAACCTCACTTTTTCCCAACTCAATTGGTTTTCCCTAAACCAACATAGCCTCTCTCATTTTCTTCCCAATCAACCCTTCATCTTTCACAGAAACTCTAATCTCAGTATCTTCATGAGCGTTCTCTTCGAAAATATATAGAATTTCGATAAGTCCGTCGACCTTCTGCAGAGATTTACCTTCGGAATCCGGGCGCCGCACTAGCCTCTTCGCCAACCAAGTCGCCGCCGCCCTTCTCGCCAAAATTGGCTCCTTCGCCCAGTGTGGCGACTCTTCCAGCTTCAACACTGTCTTTGCCCCTTACTCTAGGTTTCCCCTTCTACTTCTTGGGTTAGACATATTCTCACCAGAGCCAAGGAAGCATCATCGCTGAGCGACAATCCCTCTTAATGGGTTAGACATATTCTCGCCGAAGCCAATGCAGCATCGTTGCTAAGCGACGATCCCTCTGCAGTTTTCGATGGCCAAGAAAGTGTTTCTCTACGTCTTTTCCGAACCAGGTTGTCGACATCTTAATTTGAACATTTAACATTAGATATACTTTCTTGTTTATATTTCTTGTATCTAATATATTAAATATTAATTTGGACATTTCAAATTTTTATTTCAACTAAATTGATCATTTTAGTATTACTATGAGCCAGGGGAACGAGACCTTATGCATCTATACATTACATACTTCAGCGACACAAAACAATTAATTAAACTCTTTATCTAATCAATTTTTATTAATTAACAATATAAGCTACTCTATTATAAACCTAGAATTATACTCTTTGTAGGACAAGTTGTATCTACAAGTCATTTGTAAATTTTTAGTAGACAAGAATCATCCTATCTTTCTATTCGATAAAAGTCTCAATCAATCGAAGTATTTCAATTTGTTTGCTTAGTATTGCGCAGTCCCAATCTTGAAATGGTTAAGGTAGAATCGTGGATGAAATCCATTTCGGTTAGTCAATTTCTAAATGCTCCTCAAAATTACATCAATTTTGTTACAATTAAGTTGAATTAGGTTAGAAAATTAAATATCGAAAATAATATACGTGTTCTAAAAAATCATGTCACAAGCCATTGCGATAAAAAAAGGTTAAGAATCGATTACGATCTATGAACCAAAGAGAACCAAAAAAAGGGAGGGAAAAAATGCTAGAACAAAATCCAACATAATAAACCTTTTAATTTAATAATAGAAATTACATCGGTGTAAAGTTGGCAACCAAGTGAATTTTAGGAAAGAGATTATGCATTTATTTATTTTTGAGGATTTTAAGGAAACTTTTTAAGGTATTTCTATCCCAACAAAATCCAACATAATAAACCTTTTAATTTTGTTTATAAGCACTCAAAAACAATAATTTAATAATAGGAATTACATCTTTCTAAAGTGGCAACCAAGTTAATTTGAGGAAAGACATTATGCATTTATTTATTTCTTTATTTTTTTGAGGAATTTAAGGAAACTTTTATCTGTCAATGTATTTCTAAACGGTCAAAATCCAACAACATGTGATCTTCTTAATATAAATACCCTAAACCAAACACAAATGTCCCAAACCAATACAACCATATCAATCCTTCACCTAAAACTCGTTACAATGGCGTCTCCCAACTTTCTCTCTGCATTTTGGATCGTTGGAATTGCCCTAATTCTAGCTCCAATCTCTCCAACGATTGCCAAAAGCAGCCCCAAGGACTTCGTCGATGCGCACAATGCCATCCGAGCCGAGAATGGCGTCGGCCCGGTGTCTTGGAACACCACTTTGGCTAGCTATGCTCTAGATTATGCCAAAACAAGGATCGCTACGTGCGAGATGGAGCACTCCGATGGACCTTATGCCGAGAACATTGCAGAGGCATATGGGGAGACAACAGCAGAATTAATAGTGAAGTCTTGGGCTAGCGAGAAGGAGTTTTATGACCCCATAACAAAAAAGTGCGTGAAGGAAGAGTGCGGGCATTTCTTGAATGTGGTGGCGAAGGACACAACATCCATTGGCTGCGCTGAAGTTAAGTGCCACAACAACTTTACTTTCACCATCTGCGACTATTTTTAAGCTCGATTTCAAAATAATAGGCTCAAACCTCCGCCTTTCAAATTTAGTTATTGTTCTTATCAATAATTTGATCCAAGTTGTGATTTTTTATAATCTGAGCGGGTTGTATTGTCTTCGTTGAATTTACATTTGTGTTGATCTTTCTATATTGAAGAGGGATAAATCGTAAAATTACTTATTTACTTCAATTTGTATGCAAAATAAATATTTCTTCAATCACGAGTGCATAATAGCTCACTAATCGAGCGTTCTTGTGCTGAAGATGAACGGGGCTAACCGATCTACCGAAGCTATGAGATGTAAAAATGCATAAGTTTTTATTTTTTTCTTGAGTTCAATAAAACGTGGAAGATGAAAATTCGCACCATGATCTCTTATATAGCTGTGATCTCTTGATCAAAGGTATAATATTTTAATCAGTTGACCAAACCAATTTTCTCACAAAAAAATTCGACCAAACCCGTCAATTAGGTTTGGACGTGTCTGATTCTATCAATTTTGATCGATTTTTGAACACCCCGACACTCGGATATAAGGAATAACGGTTTTGAAAATGGACAAGGATGACATGAAGAGCTTTCGTCCATACGACCTCCCTAAAGTTTCTCTTCCTCTCGACTCGACTTGATTCTCTTTTCTCACTTGATTCTTTGGGTAGATTCTGTCTCATTTGTCTTGTGCACTTTGTGATCGTAACATGCTCAAGACAAGGCGCGTCGTTTTTTGAAGTCTCGAGATAATCTAGCTAGTTCCTTATATTTAGCTATTATCAGTCATCCAAGGCTAGTCCTTTAGGGCTCATAGTTTCTCTAGTTTCTTGGAGTTTGTTGTTTCTTGGTTTCTTTGGAGCTCATCATTTATCATAATCTAGTCCCTTGGAGATCGTCTATCAACTCATCATTTGAAACCACGGTTGACCTTACCTTCAGTGACACAAAATAATTAAGTAAACTCTTTATCTAATCCATTTTTATTAAATAACTATATAAGTTACTCTATTATAAACCTAGAGTTATACTCTTTGTAGAACAAGTTGTATCTACGATTCATTTGTCAATTTTTAGTAGACAAGAATCATCCATCTTTCTATTCGATAAAAGTCTCAAAATAATCAAAATATTCCAATTTGTTTGCTTGGTATTGTGCGGTCCCAATCTTGAAATGGTTAAGGTGGAATCGTCGTTGAAATCCATTTGGGTTAGTCAATTTCTAAATTCTCGTCAAAATTACATTAATTTTGTTACAATTAAGTTAGAAAATTAAATATCAAAAATAATTTACTGTGTTTTAGAAAATCATGTCACAAGCCATTGCGATAAAAAAGGTTAAGAATCGATTAAGATTGACCAGAAGTCGACTGTGAACCAAAGAGAACCAAAAAAGAGAGGGGAAAATGGTGAGAGGAAAAAAAATCTTCATGACAATTCTCAACAAGCTCCACCTTGCCAAGAAAAATCTTCATGACAATTCTCAATAAGCTCCACCTTGCCAGAAGATCGGGAAGTTGATGACCAGTTTGGCTGTCACCAAGTCAATTGGCTACTTCTTCCGTCCAATGTTAGTAGATCCAAACAATGCTAGAACTTTTCACAAGCAACTACCTTTGTCAATATATCTGCAATATAATAGTTTCAATTTTCAATAAACGAATGTCCCCCTTCATTAACAATTATTCGAACAAAATGAAATCAAACATTAATATACTTGGTGCGACCATGATGGACATAGTTCTTCGACAAACAAATAACACTCTGGCTATCACAAATACTTCTACGTGTTCTTAAGAAATACCAAGTCATTAACTAAACCATGCATCCAAATAGCAAGTTTAAACGACTACCTTATACTCTATTTGGGTTGTAAAAAATGCAATAATTGTATGCAATATTGAGCACCAACAAATAGGTCCACGAGCCATAGTGAACAGATAACCAGTAGTGGAATGACGTTTATCAATCTCCACTTGTCTCTTGGAAGCAAGTAACATGCCATCAATATACAAGATCAAATAGATAAGTAGACCATCATCAAGGCACCGAAAGTACTCACAATGATCAAATTGACTATGAGTATACCTCTACTCCACCATGAAGTGATTAAACCTCTTATACCATTGACAAAGAGATTGCTTTAGCTCATACAAAGATTTTTTCAACCTGTATATCAAATATTGTTGCCCATATATATATTTATTATTCCAAATTTTAATGCAAGAAAATAGTTTTTAGATCGAGTGGTACAAACTCAAGATTAAATTGAACAATCAAAACTAACAAAATATGAAAGGAATAAGACTTTGCACGTGAAAAAATCTTATTATAATAAATCTCTTCCTCTTCCTCTTGGCATAGGCATTATCCAAAAGTCAAACCTTATAATGAATGACAAAGAATCTTCTTTCTTTGCATAAATCCATTTATTATCAATTTCCTTCTTGCCTATTGGAAATTATACCAAGTTCGAGGTTTGATTTATTTCTAAAAACTCTATCTCTTCCGTCGTAGTCTCTTGCTATGTAAGCTATTTGAATTTAGAATATTATCTTTATAGCGGTTGGGAACTCCATAAATCATAGGGAGAGCGTACGCTATTCTATCATCAAACTTTGTAGGTTTTCAAATTTCACTTCGTGGTTTGTTCCTTGCGAATGACTTAGATTCCTAAACTCTTTCATTTTTTAGGCTTTGCTCCACCGACTCTAAGTCCTCAAGATGATCCGCTACCTGCTCAATAGGTTATTTAGTAAAAGAAACCACTTCAAAATTAGAACTCGAAATCCTTGATCCATACTATGATTTAGTAGGGAATGACATTGCCATTTAAAATGTTCTGATACCAATTATTGTAAGAGAAGCTGAAGAAAGATCCATGACACTCACACTCCCACGAACATAAATGAATAAAAAGACAACAATTAATGTGGATGTAGGATAATTTTTACGTAGCTCGAAGATAAGAAATTCTTCTACATACACGGGTGGTAGCCAATCACTATAGCCAAAATGTTTACAAGTGTATCTCTTACACTCTTGCACTATAAAATCTCACATACAAAATTCCTCCCAATTGCTTGTAGGCAAATACAAAATGACACTCATTCCACATCTCATAATAATACTAGAAAAACCTTTATATAAGCATAATAATACTAATGCTTTACATGAATCAAGATAATTGATATACCTATATGGGAGAGGAACCAAATGAATCCAATAGGGACATGAATCAAGGTCAAAAATGTATCAAAAGTATTCATGAACCAACTCTTCGTGATAATTCTCAACCAGAACAAATTAAACTAATATTGAACAATTAATTGGAACGATGAGAACAAAACAAAAACATCAATCGGGCGACAAAGTTAGTTTATAGAGTTCAATATTTTAGTTTCATTTTAAAAATAATTATTGAAATGTTTCTTATATCTACAATAAACCCTTTAATTTTGTTTATAAGCACTTAAAAACAATAATTTAATAATAAGAATTACATCTTTGTAAAATTGACAACCAAGTTAATTTTATGAAAGAGACAGAGATTATGCATTTATTTATTTATTTTTTGAGGAATTTAAGGAAACTTTCAGAGTATGTCAACGTATTTGAGAATGTTTGGGTGAACGTTATCTATTTATAATTCAATAAATTACAAGAATATAGAAAGAGCAATAAATGAAAATAATAATAAATAGAAAGATACGTAGGGTAAAGAGGCAAATATCTAGATATTTACCTTATAATAAAATATCAAATATGATATATAGAGTAAACTATAATTTATCACTAAATATCTTTAACATTATTTCTATCCCAACAAAATCCAACTTAATAAACCCTTTAATTTTCTTTATAAGCACTCGAAAAACAATAATTTAATAATAGAAATTACATGGGGCAACTCAGTTAATTTTAGGAAAGAGATTATGCATTTATTTTATTTATTTTTTTGAGGAATTTAAGGAAACTCTTATCTGTCAAAGTATTTCTAAACTGTCAAAATCCAACAACATATGATCTTCTTAACATAAATACCCTAAACCAAACACATTTGTCTCAAACCAATACAACCCTACCAATCCTTCACCTAAAACTCGTTACAATGGTGTTTCTCAACTTTCTCTCTGCATTTTGGATCGTTGGAATTGCCCTAATCCTAGCTCCAATCTCTCCAACGATCGCCAAAAGCAGCCCCAAGGACTTCGTCCATGCCCACAATGCCATCCGAGCCGAGAATGGTGTTGGCCCAGTGGCTTGGAACACCACTTTGGCTAGCTATGCTCTAGATTATTGCCTTTGTTGAATTTACATTTGAGTTGATCTTTCTATATCGAAGAGGAATGAATTGTAAAATTACTTATTTACTTAAATTTGTGTGCAAAATAATATTTCTTCAATCACGAGTGCATAATAGCTCATTGATCGAGCGTTCTTGTGCCAAATATGAATGAGGCTAACCGAAATACCAAAGTTATGAGATGTAAAAATGCATAAGCTTTGGTTTTTTTTTCTTGAGTTCAATAAAACGTGGAAGATGAAAATTGGTATCATGATCTCTTATATCGCTATGATCTCTTGATCGAAGGTATAATATCTTAATCAGTTGACCAAACAAATTGTCTAACAAAAAAATTCGACCAAACCAGTCAATTAGGTTTGGACGTGTCCGATTCGACCGATTTTGAACGGTTTTTGAACACCCTGACTCTCGAATATAAGGAATAAAGGTTTTGAAAATGGACAAGGATTACATGAAGAGCTTTTGTCCATACGACCTCCCTAAAGCTTCTCTTCCTCTCGACTCGACTTGATTCTCTTTTCTCAATTGAAGCTCTGATAGATTCTCTTTCATTTTTCTTGTGCACTTTTTGATGTAACATGCTCAAGACAAGGCACGTGGTTTTTCGATGTCTCGAGATAATCTAGCTAGTTCCTTATATTTAGCTATTATCAGTCATCCAAGGCTAGTCCTTTAGGGCTCATCATTTCTCTAGTTTCTTGGAGTTTGTCGTTTCTTAGTCTCTTTGGATCTCATCATTTATCATAATCCAGTCCCTTGGAGATTATCTATCAACTCATCATTTGAAACCACTGTTGACCTTACCTTGATGATTCACGATTAAGGATAAACTAGCAAACCTCTAATCGTTCCCACACTACATCACTCATTTCATATATCAATAGAATACTATGAGGGTTCATCTTAACGATCCATGATTAAAGTGTTAGGAATTGACGTTTCATTCCGCAGAAGAAGCATTTGAGTCGATTTTAATTTTATTCAAAATTAAACAGAACTAAAGGTTAAAGAAAGTTATATTAAAAAAAATATGGAGAAATTTCTGATCGTTTTTTAATCTTACATGTTCAACTTGCATTAAAAAAATATAAGAAGAAAGTTTTGACATGTCTCTAATCTACTTGTTCCGGGTACTCTATAAAGTTGAAGAAGACTTGTGGAATACATTAAAAGAAGAGCTACAAGAGTCTTATTTACCGGGATTTTGAGAATATTTTCATATCTAATATATCAAATATATTAAATTAATTTGAACATTTAACATTAAATATACTTTCTCGTTTATATTTCATGTATCTAATATATTAAATATTAATTTGGACATTTCAAATTTTTATTTCAACTAAATGGATCATTTTAGAATTACTATGAGCCAGGAACGAGACATTATGCATCTATAGATTATATATTTCAGCGACACAAAATAATTAATTAAACTCTTTATCTAATCAATTTTTATTAAATAACGATATAAGTTACTCTATTATAAACCTAGAGTTATACTCTTTGTAGGACAAGTTGTATCTACAAGTCATTTGTAAATTTTTAGTAGACAAGAATCATCCTATCTTTCTATTCGATAAAGTCTCAATCAATCAATGTATTCCAACTTGTTTGCTTGGTATTGTGCAGTCCCGATCTTGAAATGGTTAAGGTGGAATCGTCGTTGAAATCCATTTCGGTTAGTCAATTTCTAAATGCTCCTCAAAATTACATCAATTTTTTTACAATTAAGTTGAATTAGGTTAGAAAATTAAATATCGAAAATAATATACGTGTTCTAGAAAATCATGTCACAAGCCATTGCGATAAAAAAGGTTAAGAATCTATCAAGATTGACCAGAAGTTGACTATGAACCAAAGAGAACCAAAAAAGGGAGGGAAAAAGGCTGAGAGGAAAAAAAATCTTCATGACAATTCTCAACAAGCTCCACCTTGACAGTAGATCTGGAAGTTTGATAACCAGTTTGGCTGCCACCAAGTCAATTGGCTATTTCTTCGATCCAATGTTAGTAGATCCAAGAAATGCTAGAACTTTTCACAAGCAACTACCTTTGTCAATATATCTGCAATATAATCAGCCGTTTCAATTTTCAATAAACGAATGTCCCCCTTCATTAACAATTATTCGAACAAAATGAAATCAAACATTAATATGCTTGGTGCAGGCATGATGGACTTAGTTGTTCGACAAACAAATAGCACTCTGGTTTCACAAATACCTCTACGTGTTCTTAAGAAATACCACGTCATTAACAAAACCATGCATCCAAATAGCTTCTTATAAGTTTAAATGACTACCATATACTCTACTTATTGTAAACAATGCAATAGTAATATGCATTGAGCACTGACAAACAGGTCCACCAGCCATATTGAATGGATAACAAATAGTGGAATGCCTCCACTTGTTTCTTGGAAGCAATCAACATGCCATCAACATACAAGATCAAATAGATAAATAGACCATCATCAACACATCAAAAGGACACACAATGATCAAATTGACTATGAGTATACCGCTACTCCACCCTGAAGTGATCAAACCTATTATACCATTGGCGAGGAGATTGATTTAGCCCATACAAAGATTTCTTCAACGTGCATATAAAATATTGTTGCCCAACTACTCGAAAGCTAATTGGTTGTCCATATATATTTATTCTTCCAAATTTTCATGCAAGAAAACAGTTTTTACATCGAGTTGTGCAAGCTCAAGATTAAATTAAGCCACCAATTTTTTCATAAACCCATTTATTATCAATTTCCTTCTTGCCTTTTGAAAATTGTACGTAGTCCCAAGTTTGATTTATTTTCAAGGACTCTATCCCTTCAGGCGTAGCTTCTTGCTATGTAAGCTATTTGGATTTTGAATATAATCTTTGTAGCGGTTGAGAACTCCATAAATCATAGGGAGAGCGTACGCTATCGTATCATCAAACCTTGTAGGTTTTCGAATTTCACTTCGTGGTTTGTTCCTTGCGAATGACTTAGGTTCCTATACTCTTTCATTTTTGTGGCTTTGTTCCACCGACTCTAAGTCCTCAAGATGATCCGCTACCTGCTCAATAGGTTATTTAGTAGAAGCAACCACTTTAAAATTAGAACTCGAAATCCTTGATCCATTCCATGATTTAGTAGGGAACGACATTGCCACTTAAAACAAGTTTCTCCACCAAAATAAGAATCTGAATGGATAGAAATAATCACAATTTTTGAAAATATGATTTCCAAGAACAAATAAACAAACTTGAATGAGAAACTTATTTTTTGACAATTGATGGTGAGTGTGAACATGTCTCGTGGTCGATGAGGTTAAGTTTTTCACAATACCCCAAATGTCACAACTAAAATGTTCTGATACCAATTGTTGTAGCGGAAGTTGAAGAAATACCCATGACACTCGCGAACATAAATGAATAAAAAGACACAACAACTTACGTGGATATAGGAGAATTTTGACGTGGTTCGGAGAGAAGAAATTCTCCTACATTCACGGGTAATGGCCAATCACTATAGCCAAAGTGTATACAAGTGTGTCTCCCATACTCTCACACTACAAAGTCTCACTTACAAAATTCCTCCAAATTGCCTCTAAACACATACAAAATGACACTCACTCCACATCTCATAACATTAAACAAATCTTTATATAGGCATAACAATGCTAATGCTCATACATAAATCAAGATAATTCATATACCAATATGGGAAATGAACCAAATGAATCCAATAGTACACAAATCGAAGTAGAGAATGTACTAAAAGTATGCATGAACCAAATTTTCATGACAATTCTCAACAAGAAAAAATTAAACTAAAATGGAACAATCAATCGGAACGATAAGAACAACAACAATCGATCAATTAGAATGACCACGTGAGAATCATCTGAATAAGCTTAGCTTATTAATCCTATTCCGCCACAAATATTACAATGTAAGTTAGTTTATAGAGTTTGATATTCTCGTTCATGTTCCCATGGTTTGTTAACATTTTAAAAATAATTATTGAAATGTTAAGAAATATTAATAAACCCTTTAATTTTGTTTATAAGCACTTTAAAAACAGTAATTTAATAATAGGAATTACATCTGTTTAAAATTGTCGACCAAGTTAATTTGAGGAAAGAGATTAGGCATTTGTTTTTTTTTCGAGGAATTTAAGGAATTTGAATGTTCCTCCACTTTTATCTCTTAATGTATTTTTATCCCAACAAAATGGAACAACAAACATGTAATCTTCTTAACATAAATACCCTAAACCAAACACAAATGTCCCAAACCAATACAACCCCACCAATCCTTCAACTAAAACTCGTTACAATGGCAACTTCCGACTTTCTTTCCGCACTTTGGATCGTCGGAATTGCCCTAATCCTAGCTCCAATCTCTCCAACGATCGCCGAAAGCAGCCCCAAGGACTTCGTCGATGCCACAAATGCCATCCGAGCCGAGAATGGCGTCGGCCCAGTGTCTTGGAACACCACTTTGGCTACCTATGCTCTAGATTATGCCAAAACAAGGATCGCTACGTGCGAGATGGAGCACTCCGGTGGACCTTATGCCGAGAACTTGGCAGAAGCTTTTGAGAAGACAACAGCAGAATTGACAGTGAAGTTTTGGGCTAGCGAGAAGGAGTTTTATGACCCCATAACAAAAAAGTGCGTGAAGGAAGAGTGCGGGCATTTCCTGAATTTGGTGGCGAAGGACACAACATCCATTGGCTGCGCTGAAGTTAAGTGCCACAACAACTTTATTTTCACCATATGCGACTATTCTTAAGCTCCATGTCTAAATAATAGCCTCAAGCCTTGGCCTTTCAAATTTACTTATTGTTGTTATCAATACTTTTGATCCAAGTTGTGATTTCTTATAATCTAAGCGGGTTGTATTGGCTTTCTTGAATTTACATTTGGGTTGATCTTTCTATATCATAATACTTATTTACTTAAATTTGTATGCAAAATAAATATTTCTTCAATCACGAGTGCGTAATAGTTCAACGATCGAGCGTTCTTGCGCCGAAAATGAATGGGGCTAAGCGATCTCCCGAAGCTATGGGATGTACAAATTTAAAAATTCGTACTATGATCTCTAGATTGAAGGTATAATATTTTAACCTAGCTACTTTTTTTTTTTGTATAACAGGATTATTAGTTACTCTTAAAAAATATAAAAACCATTTAAGTGTACGCGCATGCACACTATTTTTACCCAAGATTTTGCTATTTCAGGTTTTTTAACTGAAATGCATCAATCCTCACTATTAGTTCCCGCTCTCCCATAAACACTATTTTTACCCAAGGTTTTGCTAACTGAAATGCATCAATCCTCACTATGATTTATTCGTAAAACAAGTTTCTCTTGGGCCAATGAGAGGGCGAAAATCAACACTTAGTTATCCTATATGAGAAGTGAATTTCATCACTGAAATTATGTTTTCAACTCCCTTTTGGTCAAATATCCAAAATGGTTGACATATTGAATTGACTACAAAAGTCATTGTCACCCATGCAAATCAAAAGACAAACTCTCAAATACAGGTGTTCATAACTCATTCAAGACTAAGAATGAGTCGTATTTGATCATCTTATAAAATATTAATCTTCTCAATTAATAGATTTATAAAGAGAGATTAAATTTTTTGTGACCTAGTCTTATACAAACTCATAGTACAAGATACACCATTCACATGTCTCCACATAAATGATTTGAATAAAATATTTGTAACAATTACAAAGTAGACCGTATTAACAGTTTAACAGTGTAATTATAATAAACCACTCAACTTTATATATATATATATATATATTACAGACCTTTGAAATTATTACTTAAACACAATCCTCTTATACGTCAACCATATACTATTCAAGATTACATTACTAATCCAATATTAGATGTGCTATCAAACCATTAACCATTCCCTATATAGTAACATAATTGTACCTTATCATCCTAATTCACAGGTAGGATATAATAACTAGCAAAACTAAATTACCTATCCCGTTCTCAAGATGTCTAACTCAAGATGTCTAACGAGCATATAGTTTTCTCTTTTATACTTGGTAAATTTAATAAACTAAATATTAATTTAAACCTTTCAAAATTTTCTTTCATATATCATATATCATATATCATTCTATTTAATACGTTATTATGAGTTAGCAAAAAGACGTTATGGACCAATAAATTAGTTATAAACTTCAATAATCCAAGATTAATTAATTAAATACATTAATCAATCAATTTTCATTCATTAATTTTAGGGTTACGGGAGAGGCATTGAGTAATTATACTTATGCATCGTTGAACAAGTTGTGCCTATCAATATAATCTTTATACGAAAGTCGATTCCTCACAAGTTGTTTGTAATTACAACTGGGTCAAAAGTCTGTTTTACTCTCGCATCATATATATTTTATGTATCCATCCTCCAATCAGCAATTCTTTTGTCATCTAATCATAGCCAAGTTCTTCTTGCACTAGTGAGAGGTTGGAGCCCCGTTTATTTATATCTCAAAATAAACTATTGAGAAAATTATTCATTTACTTTTTCGATACGAAAAAAAAATGAATTTCATCTTATAAAATTTAAATATTTCTAGCTCCCTATTTAGTCAAGAACATGACATTATAGACCTATTGAATTGGCTAGAAATATTATTTTCACCCATGTAAATCAAAGAACGTGCTCTCACAAATAAGTTTACAACTCAATCAAAATTAAAATTCAATCGTATATGATCGTCTTGAGAAATATTTGTCTTCTTAATTAATGGATTTATAAAAAAAAAATGTTAAATACATCTTTCTCCAAGTCGTATATGAACTCTGCTGGATGAGAGTCCCACATCAGCTAATTTAGAGAATGATCATGAGTTTATAATCAAAGAATACTAAATAGATGTCCTTCTCTAATTTTAAGTTTTATAAATTTCTTTTTTTATAATAGATATATTAAATTTTATTTTGAGAGAAACTAGGAATTTGTATTTGACAATCCACACAACAATGTTCGATGATGAGGAATTTAAGGAATTTGAATGTTTCTCCACTTTTATCTCTTAATGTATTTCTATCCCAACAAAATCGAACAAAACCATACGATCTTCTTAATATAAATACCCTCAACCAAACACAAATGTCCCAAACCAATACAACCCTACCAATCCTTCAACTAACAATTCTTTAGAATGACATCTCCAATTTGGTTCGTGGGACTCGTCCTAATCTTAGCTTCGATCTCTGCCACGGTTGCCAAAAGCAGCCCGAAAGACTTTGTCGATGCCCACAATGCCATCCGTGCCAATTATGGCGTTGGCCCAGTGTCTTGGAACACCACTTTGGCTACCGATGCTCGAAAGTTCGCCAAAACAATGATCGGAAACTGCGAGATGGTGTACTCCAATGGACCTTATGGCGAAAACATGGCATTAGCATATGAGAAAACAACAGCAGAATTGACCGTGAACTATTGGGCTAGCGAGAAGAAGTTTTATGAATACAAATCGAACAAGTGCGTGGAGGAAGAGTGCGGGCATTTCAGGCAGGTGGTGTGGAAGGACACAACATCTATTGGCTGCGCTGAAGTTGAGTGCATTAAGGATTATATTTTAACCGTTTGCAACTATTATCCACCGGGGAACTATGCCGACCAACTTCCTTACTAAACGAACAAGTTATTTACTTACACACCAAACCAATGTTTTGTAATTTTCACAACTCTATACCATAATATTGTCATATATGTTTGGAGTGGAATTGGACTTTGAATTATTTCTTGTTTTTTTTTTTGAATTGCAAACGGAATCAAACTAGTCGATTTTTATTGCTTCTAAATCGAGAAACCAAATTTTCTTACCAGAGAAAACAGGACCAAACCACTCAATTAGGTTCGGTCGTGTCTGATTCGACTTTCGAACATCCTTATTCTCGAATGTAAGGAATAAAGGTTTTGAAAATGGACAAGGATGATATGAAGAGCTTTCGTCCGTCCATATGACCATCTTAAGGTTTCTCTTCCTCTTGACTTGTGTAACAGTCCAAGCCCACTACTGGTAAATATTGTCTTCTTTGGGTTTTTAAAACGTGTCTAACTAGGGAGAAGTTTCCACACCCTTATAGAGAATGTTTCGTTCTCCTCCCCAACCGATGTGGGATCTCACATTCCACCCTCCTTCGGGGCCGAGCTTCCTCGCTGACACTCATTCCCTTCTCCAATTGATGTGGGATCCCCGAATCTATCCCTTCAGGGTTTAGCGTTCTTGTTGGCACTCCGCCTCGTGCCTACCCTCCTTTGGGGAACAGTCTCCTCACTAGCACATCACTCAACGCTCGGTGCCTGGCTCTGATGCCATTTGTAATGGCTCAAGCCCACCGCTTGCAGATATTGTCCTCATTGGCCTTTTTGGACTTCCACTTATTGGACTTTCTCTCCAACCAATGTGGGATATCCCAAGAAGACATACATGAGATTGGTGTTTTTTTTTTTTTTTTTTTTTTTTGGTAGATTCTCTCATTGGAATAGTTATAGGTTGAGTTATGGAGTAGTTATTTTAATTGTCTCAATCTTTTTTGATTAGTTATAAATTGTGTGCCTAGTCTTATGCACATTGTGATCGTAACATGCTCAAGATTAGTCACGTCATTTTTCAAAGTCTTCAGATAATCTAGTTAGCTTCTTATATTTAGCTATTATCATTCTTCCAAGCCTGGTCCTTTAGGACTTATCGTTTCTCTAGTTTCTTGGAGTTCGTCATTTTTTTTTTTTTTTTTTGTCTCTTTGGACCTCAACATTCATCATAATGTAGCCCCTTGGTTCTCATCTATCGACTTATCATTTGAAACTAATGTTGACCTTATTTTGATGATTCACGATTAAGAATAAGCTAGCAAACTTCTAATTGTTCCTACATCATATCACTCATTTCATACATCAATAGAATACTATGAGAGTTCATCTTAATGGTTCGTGATTAAGGCGTTAGGAATTGACGTTTTATTCGCACAATATAAATATTGGAATCAATTTTGATTTTGTTTAGAGTTAGACATACCTTAAGGTTTGCAAACTTACATTAAAGATATATGGAGAAATTTCTAATCGTTCTTTAATCGACTTGTTGTAACTTACATTAAAAAGATATGAAGAAAGTTTTGACAAGTCTTTTAAGTTACTTGTTCAAGCTACTCTATAAAGTCTTCATCACTATTATTACTCAAATATAAGGTCAAGCTTGTAGGATCCCCTTAAAAGAACAGCTACAAGGGATTGGAGAAGAAGAATGCTAGAGAGACCGAAGAGTCCTATTTATAGGGACTTTAGGAATCTTTATCAAATAGTATATTTGAATATCTAATATAGTACGATATACTATCTTATTTAATTCATATTTAAATATCATAAGATATTTGTAACGACCCTAATTTTTCTATTTAACCTAAGGTTGTTACCGTACACATATCATGAACATTTAATGCAGATTAACTTTATTGAAACTTTATAATAAAATCAATCTTTAACCTTTCATGCTTCATTTAATGCTTTTGAATAAAACTAATACAAATAGAAATAAAATGAAAAACAATACAAAATGAAATACCCTATACTAACCTGCATGCTACTAATTGGAAATGCAATTAACCTATACTAACCAATAGTCTACTCAAAACTAAAATAAGAATCTATCTTAAGCATGTGCCATAGTCTCGGGATTGCGATGCAACCGTCAACCTTACAGGGGGCCCTTGCCTTTACTTCAAAAAGAGAGTAGCACATGACTTGAGTATTTTAAA
Source organism: Cucurbita ficifolia (assembly GCA_033971965.1). Classification (NCBI taxonomy): domain Eukaryota; kingdom Viridiplantae; phylum Streptophyta; class Magnoliopsida; order Cucurbitales; family Cucurbitaceae; genus Cucurbita; species Cucurbita ficifolia. The sequence goes on from CM066980.1 coordinate 6,030,046, forward strand.
AAATACTCAGTAAGTAACCACACTATTGGAGTTATGCAAACACATGCAATTTCATGAATGAGACCTATCATAACAATTACTGAGTGGGTTACTTACTGAAATTGCATGTGTTTGCATAACTCCAATAGTGGGGTTACTTATTGAGTATTTCTTAAAATACTCAAGCCACGTGCTACTTCTATTTCAGATAAAAGCAAGACATCCCTATACAGTTGATGACGACATCGCAATTCGAGACCATAACACATGCATAGAGTAGTTGCATTTATTTCTTAGACTCTAGAATATGATGTTTTTAATTTAAACGTTTATTTATTTAATTTAGTCTTTTGTTGTGTTGTTTTAAAGAAAGTCCATGACAGTGTTTTAAGATAAATTTATGTCATGAAGAAGTTTAAATGAAGTATTTCCGCATTCAACGTTCATGATATGTATACAGTAGCGACTTTATTAAAGTCATTACAATTATGATATTAATAAAATAAATAAACAAAAAGAACTTCAAATAGACACAAACTTCATATCAAAGATATCAAAAATGTATTATACACCAACTTCAAACTCGAGGGACTAAAAATGTATTTTATCTAAGATTTTAATTTCTTTTAGTGTAAATTGATGTGATTCTCTCATTTTAAATTTTATAAATTTCTTTTTGTATAATAGAAACATGAAATTTTATTTTGAGAGAAACTAGGAATTTGTGTTTGACAATCCACACAACAATGTTCCATGACGAGGAATTTAAGGAATTTGAATGTTCCTCCACTTTTATCTCTCAATGTACTTCTATCCCAACAAAATCGAACAATACCATCTAATCTTCTTAATATAAATACCCTAAACAAAACACCAATGTCCTCAACCAATACAACCCTACCCATCCTTCAACTAACAATTCTTTAGAATGGCATCACCAATTTGCTTCGTGGGACTTGCCCTAATCTTAGCTTCGATCTCTCCCACTGTTGCCAAAAGCAACCCGAAAGACTTCGTCGATGCCCACAATGCCATCCGTGCCGAGTATGGCGTCGGTCCGGTGACTTGGAACACCACTTTGGCTATCTATGCTCAAAATTTTGCCAAAACAAAAATGGGTAACTGCGAGTTGGAGTACTCTAATGGACCTTATGGCGAAAACTTGGCAGAAGCATACGATAATACAACACCAAAATTGACCGTGGACAAGTGGGCTATGGAGAAGAAATATTATGACTACAAAGAAAACAAGTGCATGGAAGAAGAGTGCGGGCATTTCAGGCAAGTGGTGTGGAAGGACACAACATCTATTGGCTGCGCTGAAATTGAGTGCATGAAGGATTATATTTTCACCGTTTGCAACTATTATCCTTCCGGAAACCATCCGAACGAACTTCCTTACTAAACTTTAGCCACAAGAACAAAAAACAAAGGAATTGTACATTCAGTGTTGTGTAACAAAGAAAAGACAGAGATCTCGTCCGAGACAAACTGACTCAACCTCCCCTATTCAAATTTTGTTATTTTTTTTATCAATAATTTGATCCAAGTTATGATCTTTTTTAGTATGTCATGCTAGCTTGCTCCATAGCTAGCCTTTTGTATGTAACATAAAGATATTATTTGAATTGTTTATTAACAATCTCGAGCCCTACAAATTATACCCGAAAAACCAAACCATTGCCTAAAAGTCAACTCGAGGCACGAATATTTAAGTCCACGTTTGTTTCAAGGTTTTAAAATTGAGAACACGATGGATTACTTAATTATTTAATTATAATAATTTAATAATAATTTATTTAATATATATAACAAATAAAATTTTATTAATTAGATAAATAGTAAACTAGCATTAGTTAGCATAGTCAATAATAAAAAGTTGGTTTTGATAGATTTAACTAATTATTTATTGATTATTTATAATTATTTATTGGAATTAATTTTGATTAGCTCATTCATTAATATGTTATAATTTTAAAACGTAATTAATTGATTTAAATTAAAATTTTGATTAATAATAAAAAAAACTATTACTAATTAAATATTATATTGCATAATTATTTTATACATCACTATTCTTTTGAATTATTTTTGTTGATTTATTAATAATTATTATAATTATATAGGAATTGTAAGTATGTTAAAATAAATTGTATTAAATATTTACAATAAATAATTTAAATAATTTTATTAAAATAATTTATTTGAGGATAATCATTCCATTAAAAAATAGAAATGGATTAAAATTATTTTAATAAATTAACTTAATAAAAATAAAATAATTCATAAAAAATATTTATTTAAAGTTTAGTGTTACATTAAACCTAATTAATTTGTAGGTATTATATTCTCCGACATCCTACCGATATCATATTTTCAGACATTCTATTCCAATCAAATTTATAGATTATTGTAAACAAAACATTTATCCATGGCATAGGAGATCCAACTATGTTTTTATTTTTAATGAAAATGTTTTCAATACGAGCCTGCAAAGTTTATCATCTTGCTAAGTAAGTGCTATAAATCGAGTTCAGCTCCTATTCAACCTTTGTTTAGATGCAAATATTGTTTGTATACATTGAAATCGTAAAAATCCGAATTCCAAGTCCTAAACGGTCTTTAGGTTCACTTGCCTCAGGTTGCATTCTCAGGTCTCCCCGGTCTTGCCTGTAGGTCGTGCAACTGCGGCTAGCACACAAAGATCAACCGCTTGGAGAAGGTGGAAACTTGATCCTTTTATTGATATGATTAACTTTTTCAAATATCTTCTTATTCATTTTGATTTAAGAACAAAGAGTCAAACTCGTTGTTCAACTTCATTATATTATTGCATTTTCAGGCATATGGCGTACAAAAATTTGTGTCATTCTTTATCTCCAACTGTTGCTCGAATTTTGCTATTACTTCCCCGCTGTAACCGCTTAAGGTCGATTACAAATGTTTATGCATAAACTCTTATCCTATAACGATATTACTAACTCCATTATGGCCCAACTCTGTTAGCATTAAGTGGCAACTAATATGCTTACCCAAGTGACTAAGTTATACAAATAATAAGTGATTAAATCAATAAAACTAAACGATTATATAATGTAACGACTTGCTTTTTGAGGATCTCAAGTTATATAATGCTACTTGTCATGGTCGCACTTTTTTAACTGTGCAGTGTCGTGATCTTGACACTCTCATGACGTTCACGACAAGTCTTGAGGGGAACCCAAGCCCCATATTCATTTTTTGTCGGGTTTGTGACTTCGTTGGACCTTAGGCGAGATTTGGTTTCGTCAACCGAACATCATTTGTGCGGAATCCAAGCTTGTTTGGCCACACACACTGTTTGCATGTGCATGTTCAATTGTCTGCGACACAACCAACTTGCCTCTACACTAGGCCAAGTCATTCGACTCGACCTTGTCTCTACACAGGGCCAAGATTTCTCAATGCAACGTCCATTATCTCATCTTGGTACCCAATTAACATGTCCCATATGTCTTGACGTCATCTCAAGTCACAGGGTGTCGTTGGCTATCACAGCTCACTCGATCATGCCATCGAGAACGGGTTCACGTGTCGTTCATAACATCGAGACATCTCGAACATCCATCCATTCCAGTTCTATAGAGGCATTGGCCCTCCTGTGCCCATGCCATGTCATTTACAGACATCGTACCAAATAGTGGGTGCAAAATTTGACCTCCGTCACATAGGTTGGAGCACAATACTGGCACACTCTGCCGCCCAGTACTGTTCTTGAAAAACACATTTCAAAGGAAAACACTCGTCTCTAAATGCTCGCCCTCACTATGATACACATGTGTATCACAGGGTAGCTCGCTTATGGGAATAATCTTCATTTTTAGAAACAACAAGTAGGAACATGGTCATACCAAAGGAGATAAAGGAGAATGTCGGAGTTATCAAGTGTCAAACTCGAATTCGAATCATGAACACATGACATTACATCTTTTCATTTCAAAATCACCCCTCTAAACCTTGAACCAAAAACTTCAAAATTAAAATTTTCCCTTATTTATAAGTTGGAATACTAACTCAAAATGCAACACAAATGGACTATCAAAATTAACCTATGGGAGAAAATTAAATGAAGCAACAAAAGTTTGAAAACAATTAAAAACCAATTTTACTTAAAAATGTTTATATATGTATTTCAAGCATTTCACCAATGATTTAGTTCCGAAAGATTCGAACTTCTAACCTCTCTAAATTCTTCTTACATTAAACATTTACTCGAAGACTTTTTAAGTTAAATTAAAACGAAAAAAATAAGAAGACAAATCAACACAAAAACCGAAACGTACAAGTTAAGCAATGTCATGAATATTCTAAACTAATAGGACAAGATTACGAAAGTGATTGGGAGTCACATGTGCAAAGTACTATTAAGGCCATGAATTGCTTATCAAACAAAACAACTAAAAGATATTGTAAGTTATTCAACCGTTTAAACTTTGTCAGTTTATGGGACACGTGAACCTATGACGACAACCCATGCTATCTTCCCTTTTGAGTTTTCAAATCAACAATTCCCACTTCATTAAATTACTCAATTCCATAATTAATTGCTATTTTTATGGAGCAACTTGTGGGAGTTTACTATTAATTAGATAATTATATGGGTGTGGAAGTCTCCTTAACAAACGCACGCAGCTTTTTAAAACCATAAGCTTCACTTCGACGGTTACTAATGGTATCAGAGTTGGTGGTGTGCAAGTGACTGCACTAAGCCCGGAAGGGAGGTGGATTGTGAGATCCCACGTTCATTGATTGGAGAGGAGAACGAATCATTCCTTATATGAGTGTGAAAACCTCTACGCATTTTAAAATTGTGAGGCTGGCAATATTTACGTAAGTTAAACAGACAATATCTATTAGTAGTGGGTTAGGGATATTACATTTTATGTCTTTTTCCTTAGTGGGTATTTTCTTCGATAACATTCTTTTATAAGATTCTTAAATACTTATAACTAAAATATTTCATAACCTTTTGTTAGGAAAATTTTATGAGGGCATGACTAAGATCTTCAAATTATTACATCCATCGAAACGACTCGAATATAATTACACAATTTGTCACCCCTCGAAAAATAAAATAAAAAATAGGAAAATAGGAAACTCTAACCATTGATCTAGCCGATGAGATGCTAGCTGCCATCATCGAGCTGAAGCCAAACGACTCATCTTCAACCGCTGAACTCTAGCTCTCCTAAGAGCTGCACGACTTTCTTGACAAAACTCCATTAGTTTTCACCATCATTTGATCAATCCAAACAACCAAAACGTAGATTCAAGAATTTTAGCTTATCGAGTCGATTTGGGAACAAATTTGGTCACAGAACAACCATAAAACTCATGAGTCACTTTTTTTTGGAGGTGATTTTGCTATTTTTTTTTGCCATTTTCACAATTCAGATTCGATTCAATGAGGCTTTTACTAGTTCTTAATTCCAATTGATCAATTCTCTAACACACGTTGGTTTGAGAACCATAAATTGATGTAAATATTACGACAAAGAAATGAATAGATGGAAATATAAAACTAAATAGTTACGAAATTGATATTAATTAGAAAGACTTAGCCATTAATGAGAAGCGATAATTTCCTACCAAATAAGGTGGCAAATTTATCAACAAAAGTAGGTCAGATGAACACATGCATGACCCATATCGACATAATGTCCCATTATGCAACAAACAATAAAGAATTACCTTCTCTTTAAAACCACTAAACCCCTCTCTATAAATGCCCTCTACCGGACCCCAAATCCCCTCCACCAATACCTCTTGAAAATGGCTTCCCCCACCCTTCTCTCTACCATGTGCTTAGTAGGGTTCCTCCTAGCTCCCTTCTCCAACGCCCAAGACTCCCCGGAAGACTTCGTCGACACCCATAACGACATCCGAGCGGCAGTCGGGGTCGGGCCGGTCTCTTGGGACGATAATCTCGCCGCCTATGCTCAGAATTACGCTTATAGTAAGATTGAAACCTGCGAGATGGAGCACTCTAATGGACCTTATGGTGAAAACCTCGCCGAGGGGTACGACGAGATGACCGCAGTTGAAGCAGTGAAGTTTTGGGCAACCGAGAAAAAGTTCTACAACCACCATTTGAATCGATGCATTGGGGACGAGTGCGGTCATTATACGCAAATAGTGTGGAGGGACACTAAGAACATAGGGTGTGCTAGAGTGAAATGTGAGAACAATTGGGTTTTTGTGATCTGCAGCTATTATCCTCCTGGAAACTATGTAGGCCAATATCCTTATTGAACTTTAGGGATCTATAAGAAAGAATTATATGATGTTCTTATTGATAATATGCATGTATTTTACAATATATATAGATATGTATAATGAGTAGTTTATACATCTTAATGTTTAAATTTCGATATACTATTACTCTCTGGGCTTTCCCTTTCGGACTTCCCCTCAAAGCTTTAAAATGCGTTTGCTAGGGAAGGTTTCCACACACTCTTATAAGGGGTGCTTCGTTCTCCTCCCCAACCAATGTGAGATTCTCACAATCCACCCCCTTTGGGGCCCAGCGTCCTCGCTGGCACTCGTTCCTTTCTCCAATCGATGTGGGACCCCCACCAAATCCACCCCATTCGAGGCCCAGCGTCCTTGCTGGCATTTGTTCCTTTCTCCAATCGATGTGGGACCCCCACCAAATCCACCCCCTTTGGGGCCCAACGTCCTTACTGGCACACCGTTTCGTGTCTACCCCCTTCGGGGAACAGCCTCCCCACTGGCACACCGCCTCGTATCTACCCCTTTCGGGGAACAGCCTCCTCATTGGCACACCGCCTTGTATCTACCCCCTTCGGGGAACAGCCTCGCACACCGCCTCGTATCTACCCCCTTTGGGGAACAACCTCCTCACTGACACACAGTCTGGTGTCTGGCTCTGATATCATTTGTAACGACCTATATCCACCGCTAGTAGATATTGTCCTCTTTGGACTTTTCTTTTTAGGCTTCCACTCAAGGTTTTAAAACGCGTCTGCTAGGGAAAGGTTTCCACACCCTTATAAAGGGTGTTTCGTTCTCCTCCCCAACCAATGTGAGATTCTCACAAGTAGTGTATCAATACTCCTTCAAAATTTATTTCAAGTATGAAATTGGTATATAAATAGTATATCATCACTCATTGGAAGATGCAATTTCAAGTATAACATTATTTATGAATAATTCAACAATATTCGTTCCAAATGCATATAAAGTATAACATTTTTGTTTTAATAGCATGCCAATACTAATACAAATTACATTTTAAGTATATCATTATTGTATCGGTAATATATCGGTACTCGTGTAATTTCAAATGAATTTCGAAAAAATTTGAAAGAATTGAAAGTTACTACTTATACCAATAATATACATCTTTCTTTTCGGTAGCTCAATCATAAGAACTTTATTGTTAAGCGTGCTTTACTAGAAATTCTATGTTGAATAATCTCTTATGGATTTTCTTGAGATGCATGTGAGTGAGGATAAAGCATGCCACGAAGGAGTCATGTTAATCTGTGGGGATAGTCTTTACTTTTATGAAACAAGGAGTAAGAAATCGTATTGGTCTGCGGGGATAGTCTTTACTCTTAAGAAACGAGGAGTAGATAATGTGACCGTGCTGCAGGAGATTTCGGGGCCATCAGGTGATGAACAAGGAGTAACATGACCATGTCGCATAGGATGTCGAGGTCATCACGTGCGAATTCGAATCCTTACCTAAATTGGAGATAGTCTTTACTCTTAAGAAACGAGGAGTAGGTAATGTGACCGTGCCGTAGGGGATGTCAGGGCCATCAAATGCCGAATAGGGGGTAACGTGACCATGTCACATAGGATGTCAGGACCATCACGTGTCTAATTCAAATCCTGATCTAAATTTTGGGCATGGGTCGTTATCGATTCAAATTTCACTTTTCAATCTAAAATGGAAATTAAAAAGAAAATGTAGAAATTTTTTTCCAAAAGAAAAAAAATATCTAGAACGCTTGACATCTCAACTTGTATTTAATTGTCACAAATAGAATATAATGAAGCAACCAAATTCTGTCGGAGAAATTAATAGAGATATAGACGTGACAATAATGGCTTGAACTTTATTAAATATATAATTGTTGTCATCATAAAGGTGAGTTTGAGAAATAATTAGATTAGATTAGTTCTTTTAAATTGAATTAATTGATGTTGGTTCGAGAGCCAAAATCGATGGTTGATGTCTAAAATAGATAACATCATATAATTGTAGATACATGGATGAGTTGTCTCAAATAAGTGTTAATAAGTGTTAAATGATACGAACAACCTGACTTTAACAACTCAAGCTTACCACTAATAGATATTGTCCGTTTTAGCTCGTTACGTATCGACGTCAGCTCAGAAAGATTTCCACACTCTTATAAGGAATGTTTCGTTCTTTTCTCCAACCGATGTGAAATCTCACAATTCACCCCCCTTAAGGGCCCAACATCCTCGTCGGCACACCATCTGCTGTCTGGCTCTGATACCATTTGTAACAGCCCAAACTTACCGCTAGTAGATATTGACCGCTTTGGCTCGTTACGTATCATCGTGATCCTCACGGTTTTTAAAACGCATCTACTATGAGAGGGTCTAGCCTACTCCGACTAATGCATTACACCATCCGGTGACTGACTCTGATAATGATACGTAACGAACCAAAGTGAACAATATCTGCTAGTGATAGGTTTGGGTTGTTACACTGACCCAATTCAAAAAATCATGGTTGGGTTGTGTTGGGTTCATTATTTATCAAGAGTTGTTTGGGTTGAAAATTGAACAACTCGAATAATTGTATTAGGTCTAAAAAATGTCTCAACTCGACTCAATTCAATCTACGAACACCAAATTTTGTGGTTAAACAATAAAGTTTTGGATCACCCCCACTTTAATTTTTGACTTATATGAATTATTAATAAAATATGGGTATATAGTTTATAGAAGCCCACTAATCTAAAAGAAAGCTTAGACATTGACGTGCATGTTCTTTTAACTTCGGAGATAAAATAAAGGAAAAGATTATGAAAGCGATGCTCACTCACATGGGCAATGCCCACGGGAGGTGGTATTAAAAACCATGGCTTTGCATTGGCAACGCAGTGATCTTTGTAGACTTTGTCAGTTATAGGGCTTTGTAGCCATGTGAACCAATGGCCACGCTCGATGTTGACGTATTATTAGATTAAGAACCTTTCTACTTAGAAACTGAGTTTAAAAAATTTGCTATAATCTAAGTTTATTTAAGACTTGATTTAAGTTCCGCCTAGAGATAAAGTTTGAGAAACGGTAAAACCCACATTGGTTGTAGAGGAAAACTAATCATTCTTTACAAAGGGTTTAAGCTGTTATAAACGGTAACAGAGCTAGAAGAGTGGATGGTGAGAAACCTCTTCTTATAAATGGTACGAGACGAACTGAGGGATTGTGAGAAACCTCTCCCTAACAGACGAACAACGCATTTTAAAATCGTGAACAATACATAATGGGTCGAGTGTTAACGATACCTAGTAAATAATCTAGAGATGCATACACTAAAGAACATGTAATATGTAACTGAGGGACCTAAATCAATTTTTTCAAAAGCATGTGAGACAAAATTGACATTATCCATTACTTAAACATTTAAGGTTATTTATGTAATATTGAACAATAAGTAGTTTATATATGGAAGGATCATGTTCAAGAAATAGTAATACTATTGATAGTAGAAGTATCCTAAGTTTATACAAAGACCAAACCATATGCGATTTGATCTTAATTTTGAGTGTGTTATGAATTTAGCTCGGTTGGAAATGCAACTATTCCCTTGAATCCCAATAAAGGATCCCTATCGAGATCACAACTTTCTCTTCGTCTGCTAGTTGCTTTGTCAAGCCTCTCTCTCTCCTCTTCTCCTCTCGCTACTTATCTACCCAGAGCAACTAGATACTTGATGGTGTACAATACACTTTCTTTCTTCTTTCGAGGGCTTTCACCCGAATCCCATTTTCCAACCCCTACCCTTTACCTTTCAGTCAAGTCTTTTTTAGCCCTTTCCTCAAGGAGTGAGCTGTCTAACTTCAACTCGAGCCGCACACTTCTAGCTTGACATCTGATTTGCATAGGTGAGAGTAACTTTTATAATTGAATCTATAAACTTAGTATCCAACGATTGGAAATTCATATTAACTATAGAAATATAGGTTTAAATGCTTAAGTTTAAAAGTACTCCATTAAAAATTGAATAACAGTTGATTCTGATTCACCAACGATGGAATTGAAATAGATTCACCCAACGATGGAATTGAAATAGATTCACCCAACGATGGAATTGAAATAGATTCACCCAACGATGGAATTGAAATAAAGTGAAACAAAGAATGATTGTAATAATATTTAAGAAAGGAATGGGATGAGGAAATTGAGTAATAATATTGAAAGAATGAAGGTTAATGAAGAAGGTATGATGATGAACTAATAAGGTTCCTCGCCGACAACGTTACCAGCAGGACTATAATTGCATGCAACCAAAGTCCAATTGTTACGGCACTTAACAGTGGCACAACCCAAAAGAAAACTCGTCTTCCACACCAATTGGACGTAATGGCGGCACTCACCACCCACGCATGAGTTGGTTTTATGGTCATAGTACTTCTCCTCAGCCGCCCATGCCGCCACCGCAGCTTCCGCCGTCAAATCCCCATTTACCGTCGCCAGATTCTCCCCATAAGGAGAGTCTGTGGAGTGCACCATCTCACAAGTTTCCACCTTGGATTGGATATAGTTTTTAGCATGATTTTCAAGTGCTTCGTCCCAAAACAGCGGACGCTCCCCTAGCTTGGTTCGAATTGCATTGTGTGCCTTAACGAAGTCGTCACCGGGTTCGGGTTCTTGACCTACCACCACCTGGCTTAGGCTTAGTGCAACCAAGCACAGCGTCGCCGCGAGTGTCATTTTCGACATCTTATTTTTATTCAAGGCTTGATGCAAAATAAAAAAGTATGAAGAAGAATGTGAGGATGGATTGTTGGTGAAGGGTTTTTGTTATTTATAGGGACAACCAATGGCTTTCACTCAAGGCTTCGCGTCATATGCGCCATGGATTCTAACAATCAACTTCCTAATTTAGTTCCTCTCTTCTTTTTTTGGTTTTTTTCTATTCTTAGTTACTTGAAATCAATCAAAAATTCAAAAAAGTGGATCACACACACTAAACATGAGATCAAACTCAATCCAACCATCATAAACTCATGTCATATTATATATTATGCACGTATCATATAGTATCATATCATATATCATAACAGTCATATAACATAATTCTACCTTGATTCGTCCTCGAACTACATCTTATGGGAGAGATAACATTCTGATACCAACCCTAATTTCCAGTTAAAATCAAGGTCACCGCTACATGCATAACATAATTACAATGCGCGGAAAAAATCATTTAAAGCATTTGTTGTGAATAACAATAGGCCATGAACTTACATGGGTATTTTCATTGTGTTCATTGTGAAATCATTAAAACAATAAGGCGGAAAATAAATAACAAGAGTTTAAAAATAAAACAAGCATTCTTATCCATTTTCTAAAGGTCCACATAGCATCGTATTAGCTGAAAATGGCACAAGGTCACTCCTATTATGATTATACAATGTGAGAACTATGAAAGGGTTGTTAGAAGTTTCACAATTGTATTGAATGAGATGAATGATATAGGGTCGTGCCTAGTCACTCCTATTATGATTATACAATGTGAGAACTATGAAAGGGTTGTTAGAAGTTTCACAATTGTATTGAATGAGATGAATGATATAGGGTCGTGCCTAGATATCGATACATGTGATAGACAGTGCTATTAGGTTAATATGTTGAAACTGTTTAGGACATGAGTTCATATAATATCGAGATAGTTGATAGGTTCAGGATCGCTCACGCATGATTATCTAACTTTTTGAGTATTAGACTCGTTGAAGGAAAATTACCATTTGAATATGTTTAGCTACTAATATTCGACATAGAAGGAAAATTACATTTTGTCGTTGAAGTTGACTCATTGGTCATTTTCTTCTTTAATTTGTTGAATTTTCTTTTGAAGTTGGAAAATAAATTATAAGAGATCTTTTTATGATCATTAATAATTGAGATTTTTTTTTTTTTTTTTCTTCATCTAAATGAATAACAAACAATAATATTAGCATATCATCTATTTTTTCTAAAGGTGTTTTTAAAATAATTCTAAATATAAAAAAAAATTAAATATGTTTCTCATCTCTTCTCGAGAAACAGGTGGGTTATTTCTTTGCAAAATTGTGCTCAATCTCATATGTGGCAATTCCGCCAAGATCTCTTCTCTGGTTGAGGGGAGAATCCGCATGAATCGAATTTTTTGAGGAACATATCGAGAGAGAATTGGATTTGGTTAGACAATGTGTAGTTGGTAAACAAGGATAGGTTTTTTAGCAATTTACGAAATGTCGTGTCAAATATTCAATATGATTCCACAAGATCTAGTTTCGTTCAAGTAATGGATTCTAGCCAATTGAAAGGATCTTCTGATCAATCTCGATCTATCGAAGGAAAACAACCAAAAGTCTTTTCGAAAAGGGGATGTCTTAAAAACTTTAAATTTTATGTTTCACTCCTCAAGCGTATCAAATGCAATCTAACCCAAACTTGAGCGTCCTAAAGTGTAATTTTTCTATATTTGAGATGCCATAAAAAAATATTTAATAACATAAACTAATGCTCATAGCCTCAAAGGAGGAAGACAAAAAGGAGGAAGACAAAAGAAGAAGCAATAAAAAAGAGACCCAATCCTTAAAGGTGGCTAAATGAGAGAGTGATAAAAAAGGGATACATGACCCTTCTATCAAAGCTTCTCTTATTGACTCTTGTACATAACTTTAGTGCATGCCCTCCTAATATTAAGGTCACATTCTTTAGTATGGTCGTTGATCTACGTAATTGCCACGTGGGTCATAGTTGCAGGTGATGAAAGTACCACCACTGTTGCATCTCACTTTTGCACATCCAATTCTAACAGATTTACTCCACACGACTTGGGTGTAGTGGCGACACTCCTTGCCAAGGCACGAGTTGGAGTTATAATCATAACTGGAAATTAGGGTTGGTATCAGAATGTTATCTCTCCCATAAGATGTAGTTCGAGGACGAATCAAGGTAGAATTATGTTATATGACTGTTATGATATATGATATGATACTATATGATACGTGCATAATATATAATATGACATGAGTTTATGATATGATATATATCATTTATATTGGTTGGATTGAGTTGATCTCATGTTTAGTGTGTGTGATCCACTTTTTTGAATTTTTGATTGATAACTAAGAATAGAAAAAAACCAAAAAAAGAAGAGAGGAACTAAATTAGGAAGTTGATTGTTAGAATCCATGGCGCATATGACGCGAAGCCTTGAGTGAAAGCCATTGGTTGTCCCTATAAATAACAAAAACCCTTCACCAACAATCCATCCTCACATTCTTCTTCATACCTTTTTATTTTGCATCAAGCCTTGAATAAAAATAAGATGTCGAAAATGACACTCGCGGCGACGCTGTGCTTGGTTGCACTAAGCCTAAGCCAGGTGGTGGTAGGTCAAGAACCCGAACCCGGTGACGACTTCGTTAAGGCACACAATGCAATTCGAACCAAGCTAGGGGAGCGTCCGCTGTTTTGGGACGAAGCACTTGAAAATCATGCTAAAAACTATATCCAATCCAAGGTGGAAACTTGTGAGATGGTGCACTCCACAGACTCTCCTTATGGGGAGAATCTGGCGACGGTAAATGGGGATTTGACGGCGGAAGCTGCGGTGGCGGCATGGGCGGCTGAGGAGAAGTACTATGACCATAAAACCAACTCATGCGTGGGTGGTGAGTGCCGCCATTACGTCCAATTGGTGTGGAAGACGAGTTTTCTTTTGGGTTGTGCCACTGTTAAGTGCCGTAACAATTGGACTTTGGTTGCATGCAATTATAGTCCTGCTGGTAACGTTGTCGGCGAGGAACCTTATTAGTTCATCATCATACCTTCTTCATTAACCTTCATTCTTTCAATATTATTATTGAATGTACTCATCTCATTGGTTTGAAGTCTCCTCAAATTCTTAAAAACAAATATCATTATATTTTGCAATAACTTTTGTAACGTTGTGAACAAATTTAACAAACCCAATTTATAAAAATGGTAAAATAATATAAAATTTATATCTAATTAAAATAAACAACACCACAATTAAAGTCAAAATGAAATACAAAGATTCAAAATATACGGTTGAGCTAACACTTGGGAACCGCCCTCTATGTGACTGCGTAACTCATGAACACTTCCTTACCATTATAAAAATACTTAATAATCATTTTATTTGTAGACTCTTATCATATCCTTGGTTCTCTAGGATCTAAGAAGTTCACGCCTACCTATTTGTAGTCTCTTATCATATCTTTAATCTCTAGGTTCAAGCCGAAACTCTTATCGTAAACTTAACCTAGTAGGTATCCAAAGGCTATTCTCTTAGATCTAGAAAGTTCAAGTCTAGACTGATACTTCAAAGCTCAATTATGGTATCTTGGGTTAAGGCACTACTTGGCACTACTTGGTATCTTGGGTTGAGGCATTACTCAGTATATCTTGGGTTAAGGCACTACTTGATATCTTGTATATCTTGGGTGAAGGCACTACTTGGTATCTTGGGGTGAGGCATTACCTCGTAATCATCTAATCGAATAGTATGATGTTGCTAGCTTGAACATCATCCATGATGGTATCTTGGGTTGAGGCATTACCTCGTAATCATCTAATCGAATAGTATGATGTTTGCTAGCTTGAACATCATCCATGAGAGATTAACTTGCAAACTCTCCCACAGGACCATAAAGTTATGGTAAACTATAATTCAGGACTAAATATTCTTAACACTCTCGCTTACAAACGTGAAGCTTGGAACTGAAAAATTCAAAGAGGTTGAGAAACACGTTTTGTGAACATAGTATGTAGTATGTTCTTGGCCATCGAAAACTACAGAGGGGGATCGTGTGGCGGCGGTGCTGCCTTGGATTCGACGAGAATATGTCTAACCCACGAAATAGAATAGGAAGAAGAAGAAGAGAGAGAGGGGAATTTGAAGGGCCATATAACAAAAAGAGAATGGAAAATCCTCATAAGAATTCCGAGGGCCATTTGAAGGGCCTTGTTCAAGCCGCAAATAGATCAAGTAGAATACTTTATGAAAATATATTAGGTAGAATACTTTATGAAAATATATTAGGTAGAATACTTTATGAAAATGAGTGGAAAATATAGCCAGAAAAGCTATTTCAATAGTGGCATAAAAAATGCCTATACGAACCCAATTCATTACTTCGAAATATAATAAATGTAGAATCAAAGGAAAGCTATCTTTATTTGAGATGAAAAAAAAAAAGAACAATTGAAGATTTCTTTTTACTTTTTACTTCACCCTTTCCATCAAATCAAAAGAAATGATTCCAAAATAATATGATTCAACCTCAAACCCTTTTTATCGTAGAAAATTTCCATAAGAATTCCACAGGTGTGAACTATAGAGAAGCAAAGTCGAGGCTTCAAGGGAAATGACTATTTTTTGTGAAAAGGTCAAGAGACCAGAGAGAAAATAATAAATATAGTGATAATTTTATTTTTTGTGAAAAGGTCAAGAGACCAGAGAGAAAAGAATAAATATAGTGATAATTTTATTCTTAGTAGTCGTAGTAAATAAAAGAGAAAATAATAATAAAAAAACATTCTTCGTCTTTACTTTACAAAAAAAAAAAAAAATGAAGAAAAAAAAAATGAAGAAAAAAAAAAGGAAATTTCACTATGGCTCTCATTAAAAAAAAATCCTTATGTGGGAAACATTTATTAAAAAAAATAAATAAGCATAGCACAAAGAAAAAAAAAGAAATAATAGTAACTTGGGCTAGAGCATCTACCATTATTAGACAATGATTGGGCATACAGGAAGAAGAGGATAGAAACTGAGAATGCGGACCATGGGGTGTATTTTAGACGAAGAAAGAAAGAGAGGGGCGGAGACGGAGTGAGGTCTGCACCTTGTGGACTGGTTTGCTATCGAGCAAATGAGCACGAGTAAGAATATCTCGGGCATATTTTAACGAAATAATAAAGAGACCATCAGGAGTGGGTGAAGAGCCACAATGATAGATTCAAAGACAGAGATTATGTTCACAGCACGACCATTGCCAGGAGCGGCGGCTGGCGACAGAGTAGTTGGCGGAGCCGGTGGAGAAGTAGCCAGTGCCATAGCATGTGGTGAAGTTCCAATGGACGGAGAGGGAGCCACGCCCTCTGGAGCAAGGGACGAAGATGATGTTGATGTCGGAAGAGTTAGTGGGCGAAGGAGTCGATTTTTGCCAAGAGGCCGGCGGCGGCGACTTGGTTGGTGAAGAGGCCAGTGCAGCATTCGGATTTCAAAAGTAAATCTCTGTAGAAGGTCGACGATCTTGTCGAGATTCTGTATATTTTCGATGAGAATGCTGATGAGGATCCTGAGGTTAGGATTTCTGTGAAGGGGGAAGGGCCGATTGGGAAGAAAATGAAAGAGGCTATGTTGGCTAAGGGGAAACCGATTGTGTTGGAGAAGGTGAGGTTGTTTGTACAGAGTATGGCGAAGGGTGGGCCTGAGAATGATGGTTTGGAGGCCAAAAAAGATGGAGCTCAAGACTAATCAATCGGCTCCCCCTACGACAGCTATGGTGACTGCCCCTACGACGTCAAAGCCAGCAGTGGTGGTAGAGAAGATGAGAAGATGATTCAGAAGTCATGGAGAAGAAAGGATCGAGATTGCTAATCCAAAGAGATTCTAATACCATGATAATATTTGTTAAAACCACCCCACCTAAATGAGGTGAAATTCTCTATTTATAATCCGTTAAAATTCTCTATTTATAATCCACAAATAAATTACAAATGGAATGAAAACAACAATATATTTTGCTATAATAAAAGAGAAAATATGATACGTATGGTAAGGGCAGATATTTGTCTTCAATAAAAGATCAAATATGATATATATGGTAAACTATAATTCGTGACTAAATATCCTTAAAACTCTCGCTATTAGAGGGTTTCAAATGTAAAAGACGAGAGAAAACATGATGGAGTTGAAGATAGAAGAAATGTGAATGTAAATGGGTCGTTCTTGGAGATAGAGTGTTTAGGATGAAAATGGCAAGATTCGAGAGATGAAAGGGTTTATGTTGTTGCATTTTTATTAGGGTTTCCAATGTAGCCATACTATAAATGTAGCCATATTATTATTGAAACACATGATGTAACGATCCTAGATTTTCTACTAATTTAAAGTCGCTACTGCCATCATATTCTATATTCTTACGCGGAATTAAAACTAAACTTGTCTTAAAATATAACATAATATTAAAAACCCTGTGAATGAACATCTTCACAACTAACGGCTAAACATAAGAGAAAATATACTACCAACAAACAAACTACGAAGATAAAGAAAATATACTACCAACTAACTTCTAAAAATAAGGAAAGAAAATCATAACTCTATGTAAATATATTCAACAACTAATTAGATATACAATTGGGTGAGTGTATGTCAATCACATTGTCTTCCCAAAACTTGGATGAATATCTGTCAATTTCATTTTAGTCCAAACATAACATGGTTTGATGATTCCAGCTTGTAACTTTTCTTGAAATATATAACAATTTATTTCAATGTGTTTCGTACGTTCGTGAAAAACTAGATTGGTTGCTATATGCAAGGTTGCTTGATTATCACAATACAATAATGTTGGTTCGGACAGTGGAACATTCAAGTCTTGAATAATGTATCTCAGCCAAGTTAACTATAAACAAGTATTTGTCATAGCTCGATAATCGACTTCTGCAGATGATCTAGACACATTGGTTGGCTTTTTAGACTTCCAAGAAATAATTGAATTTCACAGGAAGATGCAGAACCTAGAAATAGACCGTCGGGAAGTTCGATAACCACCCGAGTCAGAATCACAATATGCTTGTAATCTCAAATTTTTTTTTAGATGGTAGTAGAAGTCCTCGACTAGGAATACCTTTGATGTATCTCAGAACTCAAAGAGTTGCCTCCTATGTGGTTTTCTTGGTTCATGCATAAATTGACTAAGCATACTAACTGAATACACTACTTTAGGCCTAGTAACATTTAAATACATTGATATGTATGTACTTATATCATTCAACTTTTGTCCTTCTACTTAAAAAAAATTTCAAATTTTTCTCCATAAGAAATTTTTTCTAGACGTGCTTCTGTAAGACCTGTGTCTTAAAGAATGTCTACAACATACTTCCTTTGAGACATAAAAGTTTATTTTCTAGATCGAGAAAATTCAATGCCTATTTCAAATTTTCTAAATATTTGATAAGGAATTTCTTGAGTAAACAATTCGAAAGTTGTTGAATTTCTTTGAGATCATTGAATGTCAACAGAATATTATCAACATAGATAAGAACTGCAGTGAAAGAAGTACCTATACTAAATAAAAAGTAATATGTTTCTAACTGAGTGTAGCTTGCATTTTGTATAGTGGTAGAGAATATGGAGAACCAATTGTGAGAAGCCTGTTTTAACCCATAAAAAGATTTATGTAGCCGATATACTGTGTTTTTCCCTTGTCGGCAAAGACCTGGTGGTAAAGACATGTATACTTTCTCGTCTAGATTACCATGGAGAAAGACATTTTGAACATCCAATTGATGATTGAACCATTTTCGAGCAGTAGCAATAGTGAGTAAGCAACGAAGTGTAGTAAGTTTTGTTGTAGGAGAAAATGTCTCCTTGTAATCAATACCTTCAACCTGAGTGTATCCCTTTGCTACCAGCAGAGCTTTATAACATTCAACAAAACCATCAGAGTTGTATTTAATTTTGTGACAGCTAATAGCTTTATGGCTAGGTGGTAGAGGAACGAGAGACCAAGTATGATTACGTTCCAAAACTGCAATTTCAGCATTTATAACGTGCTGCCATAATGGGTCGTCAACTGCCTCATCATAGGTTTAGGTTCTATTTGGGATATAATAAAAGCTAGAAAAGCACATTGAGTAGGAGAAAAATGAAAGAATGAAAGATAATGATGAAGAGGATACCTGGTGCGAGTGCTGGAACTTGAGTTAGAGGTTAAATGATTGGTTGCATAAGACATCTCATAATCATTATGCCAAACTAGAGGCTGTTTGGTACGAGTAGAACGTCGAAGTGGAACGGATGTATCAGGTGGGATAAGATTAGAATTAGTGGGTGAATCCATAGAAGGAATAGAAGGCGGAGGAGATGACGAAATAGGAGGAAAATGGATGTTTAAGTGGGATGAATCCCGGAGTGGTAAAATGGGAATTGAATGAGCTATTGTCAAAGTTTGTGAAGCTAATGAAAAAAGAAAATCAACTTCACAAAATTTGACATCGCGACTGATAAAGATTTTATGAGACTGTATGTCATACAACTTATAACCTTTGTGACCACTAGGATATCTTACGAAAACACAAGGAATTGTCCAAGGTTCAAATTTTTTGTTAGGATGTACTATAGTTGCATAACATTTATAGCCAAAACTTTAAGATGATGAAATGTAGGTGGTCGTTTGTAGAGTGCTTCAAAGGGTGTCTTGTTAGATAACAATGGTGATGGTGGTCTATTTATAAGATAAACAGGCGTTAAAATGCCCTCTCCCCTAAAATTAAGTGGAACCTGTGACGAAAAAGAAGAGACCTAGCTACATTTAGGATATGACGATGCTTTTGTCCTACGACTCCATTTTTGGGTGGAGTATAGACATAAGTGCGCTGAAATTAAATACCGTAAAAAATGGTTGCAAACATAGAAACTCAGTCTCATTGCTTGATCGTACTATTTTGATAGTAGTGTGAAATTGGGTTTGAACGAATTTAACAAAGTTTATCAACGCAAAAATTTTGAACTCAGTCTTATTGCCTGATCGTACTATTTTGATATAGAGATCGATGTCGACAGAAAAAAAATATTTCTTGTGTGAGAATTGATCGTGAAGATCAGTCCACACTTGATGAACTATCTTGGCATGAATAATACCTTCAGCGATATCTGCTCAAATCCAAATCGGGCAGATCTTTACTCGGAGTAGAGCATAAACCTAAAAGAATTGAAGAAGACCATTCGGGAACAAGAAAATGACATCGCAATTGCAATTTTATCTCGATGAAACAATACATCAATGAAAAGTTAGTTCGATAAATTGAAAATTTAATGAATTGTTTTTTTATTTATTGAAATTTCTAGTATAGATAAACGACCGCGGGCCAAAGGACAAAACTCATCTTTCTTGAAAAATGGAAGGGAAGAAAAAGCCCCTTCATTAAAAGTTAGAAAGAGTCCTCTAAAGAAGGGTACAATCTAAACATTGATTCTTTTTTTCGCTATTTTTTTTGAACCGTATGCATCAAAAGGTGCCCGTACGGTTCTTAAGGGATACAATTTTATCCTAATCAACCGACTTTATCGACAAATGTGATATGATTGCCTAAAATTACTTTTTTTAGGCCAAGAGGTTTCGAGTAGTTGGATCATAGCGAGATCTCCACCAATCCACAATCAACTTGTTGTCAGTCTTATGATATATCTCAGCTATAGAGGCCACCTGGCCTGTAAATGGACCTTTTTATGAGCCTCTAAAATATCTTTTATACCATGACCAATGCCCCAGTTGGTCCTATACATGTGACCTGCTATCAGGAAAAGAATTGCAATAGCTAAATGATGGTGTGCAATATCGGTTAACCATAGACCCCCGGTTACTGGATCTAATCCTCCGCGAAAAGTAAGAAATTCTGCATATTTTGACCAATTCAAAGTGAAAAATGGGGTTGCTCCCTCAGCAAAACTAGGATAAAGTTGCGCCAAAAGATCCCGATTCAAGATAAATTCATGAGGAAGTGGAATCTCTTGAGATGGTTCTTTTGTGTCATGTCCCATTTAATTTGATTAGAACAAGTGAATATCTTGGCTGATCAGGGTGATGATTGTAATAAGGACGTGTAAAATCCGAAGCTTTGAAGCTGGATTTCGCTCATTTCCCCATTAAAAAAATAAGGAAAATTTTGATATTTAAGAACATCAAGAACAGTGTTCTATACCATGTTAATATTCACAAGTTACCAACTAACTCCTAAAAAATAAAAGAAAATATTCTCCTAACCAATCCTCAACTCCAAAAAACTAACTCCATTACAACTATATAAAATATATTTCATAGAGTTATACAACAAAAATATATTTCACAAATATCTTTTTATCTTAAATCAAATTTTCCACGAATAATCTTAAATCAATTTTTTTGGTCTTGGGATCCGGGATACGTCCAACAAGAAATATATCGAAGGGTTAGTGTCGGGCTAGCCGAAAATCAAAGTTTATCAAGAAATATATCGAAAGGTTAGTGCCAGGCTAGCCGAAAAAATCAAAGTTTATCATAAGCTTAGTCTAAAATTCCTGGAAAATTAGGTGTTCGAAAACATAATTCAAAAACAAGATAAAACAATAATAATAAATAAAGTAAAACATTAAATGCAAAATGACTGATTGCGAGGTCGTCAGACATACAAGGGTGTGCACGCATTATTGTTGTTATATTAGACTCAAGGATATATCTTCACCTAATTAGAAGAATGGTTTTAATATGGAAAGAATAAATGCAGAATAAAAGTTACACAACATAGTTTATTTATTATTTTTTCTTTTCTTATTGTCTTTCTAATTATTTACCTAAAATAGAGAAAATTTTAAGAAATATTTTGTAAGTGACCCACTATTGAGGTCGGAAAATGCAAACACTTGCAACTCATGCTCTAGACTCCTCGAGTACCATTATTACACCCTAGGGTAAGATTCAGATCAGAGATCTGCTCGGAGCTTTGAAGTCTGCTCAAATGCTTAAATAGTAGTAGAGTCTAGGCTTGAACTTCCTAGATCTAAGAGAATAGCCTTTAGATACCTACTAGGTTAAGGATACGATAAGAGTCTAGGCTTGAACCTAAAGATTAAGGATATGACAAGAGTGTGAACTTCTTAGATCCTAGAGAACTAAGGATATGATAAGAGTCTACAAACATTTTGACTTTAATTGTGGTGTTGTTTATTTTAATTAGATATAAATTTTATATTATTTTACCATTTTAATAAATTGGGTTTGTTAAATTTGTTCACAACGTTACAAAAGTTATTGCAAAATATAATGATATTTGTTTTTAAGAATTTGAGGAGACTTCAAACCAATGAGATGAGTACATTCAATAATAATATTGAAAGAATGAAGGTTAATGAAGAAGGTATGATGATGAACTAATAAGGTTCCTCGCCGACAACGTTACCAGCAGGACTATAATTGCATGCAACCAAAGTCCAATTGTTACGGCACTTAACAGTGGCACAACCCAAAAGAAAACTCGTCTTCCACACCAATTGGACGTAATGGCGGCACTCACCACCCACGCATGAGTTGGTTTTATGGTCATAGTACTTCTCCTCAGCCGCCCATGCCGCCACCGCAGCTTCCGCCGTCAAATCCCCATTTACCGTCGCCAGATTCTCCCCATAAGGAGAGTCTGTGGAGTGCACCATCTCACAAGTTTCCACCTTGGATTGGATATAGTTTTTAGCATGATTTTCAAGTGCTTCGTCCCAAAACAGCGGACGCTCCCCTAGCTTGGTTCGAATTGCATTGTGTGCCTTAACGAAGTCGTCACCGGGTTCGGGTTCTTGACCTACCACCACCTGGCTTAGGCTTAGTGCAACCAAGCACAGCGTCGCCGCGAGTGTCATTTTCGACATCTTATTTTTATTCAAGGCTTGATGCAAAATAAAAAGGTATGAAGAAGAATGTGAGGATGGATTGTTGGTGAAGGGTTTTTGTTATTTATAGGGACAACCAATGGCTTTCACTCAAGGCTTCGCGTCATATGCGCCATGGATTCTAACAATCAACTTCCTAATTTAGTTCCTCTCTTCTTTTTTTGGTTTTTTTCTATTCTTAGTTATCAATCAAAAATTCAAAAAAGTGGATCACACACACTAAACATGAGATCAACTCAATCCAACCAATATAAATGATATATATCATATCATAAACTCATGTCATATTATATATTATGCACGTATCATATAGTATCATATCATATATCATAACAGTCATATAACATAATTCTACCTTGATTCGTCCTCGAACTACATCTTATGGGAGAGATAACATTCTGATACCAACCCTAATTTCCAGTTAAAATCAAGGTCACCGCTACATGCATAACATAATTACAATGCGCGGAAAAAATCATTTAAAAGAAATAACAATAGGCCATGAACTTACACGTTCATTGTGTTCATTGTGAAATCATTAAAACAATAAGGCGGAAAATAAATAACAAGAGTTTAAATAAAACAAGGAAAATAAAGCATTTGTTGTGATCTAACCTAAGGGCTATCAAAGAAAAACAACATGGATATATCTACCCTAAACTTGGTCTCATGACCATCATCGGTGCCTTACCTTTACCTTTACCTGAAAATTAAGAATAATGGGTATTTTAAGAAATACTTAGTAAGTAACCTCACTATTAGTTGTTACAGTTTAAGTCTATGGCATCCTTTACACGTATATATTTTTAAAAATGAATTTATGCACACATTAGGCATGTCATGCATGTAGTAGTGACTTTATTTTAGTAGTAAAAATAGAGTTGTTACATCTTGTCCTTTTGTGAAGTTGGACGGGTTCAGTTGAACTAGACCGATCTGGTTCAATTGGACCATTCTTATCCATTTTCTAAAGGTCCACATAGCATCGTATTAGCTGAAAATGGCACAAGGTCACTCCTATTATGATTATACAATGTGAGAACTATGAAAGGGTTGTTAGAAGTTTCACAATTGTATTGAATGAGATGAATGATATAGGGTCGTGCCTAGTCACTCCTATTATGATTATACAATGTGAGAACTATGAAAGGGTTGTTAGAAGTTTCACAATTGTATTGAATGAGATGAATGATATAGGGTCGTGCCTAGATATCGATACATGTGATAGACAGTGCTATTAGGTTAATATGTTGAAACTGTTTAGGACATGAGTTCATATAATATCGAGATAGTTGATAGGTTCAGGATCGCTCACGCATGATTATCTAACTTTTTGAGTATTAGACTCGTTGAAGGAAAATTACCATTTGAATATGTTTAGCTACTAATATTCGACATAGAAGGAAAATTACATTTTGTCGTTGAAGTTGACTCATTGGTCATTTTCTTCTTTAATTTGTTGAATTTTCTTTTGAAGTTGGAAAATAAATTATAAGAGATCTTTTTATGATCATTAATAATTGAGATTTTGTTTTTTTCTTCATCTAAATGAATAACAAACAATAATATTAGCATATCATCTATTTTTTCTAAAGGTGTTTTTAAAATAATTCTAAATATAAAAAAAAAATTAAATATGTTTCTCATCTCTTCTCGAGAAACAGGTGGGTTATTTCTTTGCAAAATTGTGCTCAATCTCATATGTGGCAATTCCGCCAAGATCTCTTCTCTGGTTGAGGGGAGAATCCGCACGAATCGAATTTTTTGAGGAACATATCGAGAGAGAATTGGATTTGGTTAGACAATGTGTAGTTGGTAAACAAGGATAGGTTTTTTAGCAATTTACGAAATGTCGTGTCAAATATTCAATATGATTCCACAAAATCTAGTTTCGTTCAAGTAATGGATTCTAGCCAATTGAAAGGATCTTCTGATCAATCTCGATCTATCGAAGGAAAACAACCAAAAGTCTTTTCGAAAAGGGGATGTCTTAAAAACTTTAAATTTTATGTTTCACTCCTCAAGCGTATCAAATGCAATCTAACCCTAACCCAAACTTGAGCGTCCTAAAGTGTAATTTTTCTATATTTGAGATGCCATAAAAAAATATTTAATAACATAAACTAATGCTCATAGCCTCAAAGGAGGAAGACAAAAGGAGGAAGACAAAAGAAGAAGCAATAAAAAAGAGACCCAATCCTTAAAGGTGGCTAAATGAGAGAGTGATAAAAAAGGGATACATGACCCTTCTATCAAAGCTTCTCTTATTGACTCTTGTACATAACTTTAGTGCATGCCCTCCTAATATTAAGGTCACATTCTTTAGTATGGTCGTTGATCTACGTAATTGCCACGTGGGTCATAGTTGCAGGTGATGAAAGTACCACCACTGTTGCATCTCACTTTTGCACATCCAATTCTAACAGATTTACTCCACACGACTTGGGTGTAGTGGCGACACTCCTTGCCAAGGCACGAGTTGGAGTTATAATCATAAAATTGTTTCTCGTTTACCCACATTTGAACTGCGTCAGTGCCTGATAAGTCGGCCGAGCTCCATGCAAGATTTTCACCATAAGGCCCATTAGAGTGGACCATCTGGCAATCGTTGACGTGTTGACCGGCATATTGTCGAGCATAGTTTGCCACAGTTTCATCCCATTGGATGGGTCCAACACCGACTTGTGCACGAGCTGCGTTGTGAGCATCGACAAAGTCTTGAGGCATGTCTTGAGCTATAGAGGGGTGTTGGCTTTTTGGCCCTTAATCTCAAGTTAATTAATTTTAATTAATTAATTGACTGATGTTTTGACGATAACAAACCTACTTTTAATTATTAACTATTTTCAGTATTTTGAACAGTGCACAGTATAAGGTTGGGAATAACGATTTCAACGACTTTTCAATTACTCAAATCAGAGTTAAAACGAAGAAATTACAGTCGAGACAATATACCCGACGGATGATGTGGCAGCAAAATCAAAATGATGGACAAATCAAAGTATATCAAAGTATGACTTTTATAATTTTGGAAGAGTAACAAATGGTGGAGTTTTTTTTTTACTATATTTCTAAATAAACTAATTTATACATCATATAAATTTGAATCTAACCGTTACTCACATCGATTTTTATTATTACTATATTATATTATTATATTATTATATTTTGAAATTTTGGTGGTTACTCACATCATTTTTATTATTATTATATTATTATATTTATAATAAATTTTGAATTTGTCATTTGACCGTTACCACACAAGTTTTTTTATTTTTATTTTTATATTATATTATTATTATATTAAAAATACAAATTTAGAAAATTTTCTTATTTATTTACTCTTAATCTCCACCTTACATTTCTCCTAACACAATCTAACGGCCAATATTAATTCATACTTTTTGCCATTTTGTTCTATATAAACTCATCAACTTCCCCATTTAAAAACACACACAACTTCTATAATTCTTCAATCCTCAATTGTTCAAAGCCTCCATTGTTTGTTACTCTCTCCAAGCTTTTAAGTTTATTTCTCTTCATCTTATTCTTGAGAGGGATTTTTTTTATTGTATTGAGAGGAAATAGTTGTGAGTGCTCCAAATTGTAAATCTACTCTTTTAGAGAGTTGTGGTGTGTTCATACAAAATTCAAATACTTGTATCGGTTTGATCCTGCGCCGTGGAAAGGATTGAGTTTGCTCTTGAACTCGTAAAAAGAGCGGTGTAGCTGTTTGGCTCTGATTCGTGGAAAGAGTCGAGATAGTTCGTTTATTCAAATTCCCAAGAGGTGCTTGGGGAGTGGAGTAGGTCGAGTTTGACCGAACCACTATAAAACTACGGTGTCATATTTTCTAACTCTTTCCTATTTAATTTCAAAATTATTATTGTGATTTATTGCATGTTCTAGTTGATTATTGTTTTGACTTGAACTATCTTGTTGTATTACTTATCATTTTCTACTTACATTTAAAAAGTTTAATATTTAGACAAATTAATCACGCTTAAATAGTTTTATCGTTAAAACCCTATTCACCCCCCTCTAGGGTTGCCATACCGATCCAACAATTGGTATCAGAGCGGGTTGCTCTTATAGATTTTTTATATAAACTGTATTGTTCGAGCTTATGGCAAACCTACGTGTTAAAAATGGTTTTAGTGAAGGACAATCAACCTCTAGGCCCCCTTATTTTGATGGAACAAATTATACATGTTGGAAAGCTAGAATGAAAATTTATTTGCAATCGGTTGATTATCAATTGTGGTTAAATGTTAGTAGTGGTCCTTACGTTCCAATAAAAATTGTTAATAATATTGAGGTGCCTAAATTAGAAAAGGAATTTGATGAGCTTGATATGAAAAAATGTTCGCTGAATGCTAGTGCTATAAATTGTCTTTATTGTGCCTTAATAATGATGAATTTAATAGAGTATGTATGTGTTCTTCGGCATATGAAATTTGGAAAACTCTTGAAGTAACTCATGAAGGAACAAATCAAGTTAAAGAAACAAAAATTAGCATGTTAGTTCATAATTATGAACTATTTAAAATGGATGAAAATGAACCTATTGGTGATATGTTTACTAGATTTACTAATATTCTAAATGCTTTGAAAAATCTTGGAAAAGTATATTCTACTTCCGAAAATGTAAGAAAGATTCTTAGGTCTCTACCTAAAAGTTGGGAGGCAAAAGTGACGGCGATTCAAGAAGCAAAGGATCTCACAAAGCTTCCTTTGGATGAACTTGTTGGTTCTCTCATGACACATGAGATTACGATGAAGGGGCACGTGGAAGAAGAATCCAAAAAGAAGAAAAGTATAGCCCTAAAGTCCATCAAAGTTGACTCCGAAGATGAGGAAGTCCTTGATGAAGATGATGTCGCCTACTTGACACGTAAGTATAAAAATTTTATTAAAAGGAAGAAACAATTCAAGAAACATTTCACCAATCAAAAAGAGTCAAGAGGTGAAAAGATCAAAAACGATGAGGTAATATGTTATGAATGTAAAAAGTCGGGTCATATAAGACCGGATTGTCCTCTCCTCAAATCATCTAAGAAAACCAAGAAGAAAGCAATGAAGGCTACATGGGATGATAGTGATGAAAGTGCTAGTGGGAGTGAGGAAGAAGTAGCAAATTTTTGCTTCATGGCTCATAGTGACAAAGAGGATGAACAACAAGATGAGGTAATTCTTGAATCTCTTTCTTATGATGAATTATTTAAAGTTGTTGAAGAGATGCAAATTGATTTAGAAAAACTTGGTTCAAAGTATGTTGTGCTTCAAAAGAAATACAAGATTTCAAAAATTGAAAATAAGTCTTTGTTAAATGAAATTTCTTCCTTAAAACAAAATGATCATAATATTGTTAAAATTGATGCACCTTGTGAAAAGCATGTATTTGATTGTGATGAGAAAAATGCATTAATTGATAAATTTAAGTTTCTTGAGCATGATTGTTGTGAAAAAGACAAGTTAATTAAATTGCTCAAACAAAATGAATCAAATAATTTGCAAGAACTTAGTAGGGCTAAAGAGTCTATTAGAAGGTTAACAATAGGTGCTCAAAAATTAGATAAAATACTTGAAGGAGTTAAGTCTTATGGTGATAAAAGAGGATTAGGCTATATTGATGAATGTTCTACACCTTCGAGTTCTAAAACAATATTTGTTAAAGCATCCTCTATCATGTCTAAGTCTAACTCATGTAAATTTGTACCTAAGTATGATAAATCTAGATTTGTGCCCATATGTCATTATTGTGGTGTTGAAGGTCATATTAGACCTAAGTGTTTTAAATTGAAAAATTCTCAAAATATTCATTCAAGAAGAAATTTTTCTCAAAACATAAAATTTAACCATGTTTTAAAAAATAATTTTTCCAATGAAAATGGGATACATAAATTTAGTCCAAGAAACAAATTCTTGCATAATGTTGTTTGTTTCTCATGTGGTAAACTAGGACATAAAAATTATTCTTGTTACTTATCCAAATACAATGTCTTTAATATGAATGCAAATATGAAATGGATTCCTAAATTTGTGAAGACTAACTTTCTAGGACCCAAACAAGTATGGGTACCAAAAGGTCAATTTTGAACATCTTTGTTTTTAGGTTTGTTTGAAAGCCTCCAAGAAAAATAAGTGGTACTTGGATAGTGGTTGTTCAAGACACATGACGGGAAATCAATCCAAGTTTGTGAATCTTTCCAAGAAGGATGGGGGCTTAGTAACCTTTGGTGATAACAAGAAGGGTAAAATAATCGGTAAGGGTACTATAGGTAATGACTCTTGTACTCTCATCGAAAATGTATTGTTAGTTGATGGATTAAAGCATGACTTACTTAGCATTAGTCAATTATGTGATAAAGGTTTTAGAGTTGTATTTGATAAGAATAATTGCATAATTGAAAATGCTAGTGATAGAAAAGTTTTGTTTGTAGGAAATAGAGAGATGATAATGTGTATACTATTGATTTAAATGATTGTCCTACAAATGATAAATGTCTTTCGGTTTTGCTTGATAACTCTTGGCTATGGCATAGAAGACTAGGACATGCTAGTATGCACTTGATTTCAAATATTTCAAAAAATTCATTAGTGAGAGGTCTTCCTAAGTTTAAATTTGAAAAAGATAAAATTTGTGATGCTTGTCAAATGGGTAAGCAAACCAAGTCCTCTTTCAAGTCTAAAAATGTGATCTCTACTACTAGACCTCTTCAACTATTACATATGGACTTATTTGGCCCCTCTAAAATAGCTAGCTATGGAGGAAATTATTATGCTTTTGTGATAGTTGATGATTTTTCAAGATTTACTTGGGTTTTGATGATAAAACATAAGAATGATGTTTTGAAAAGATTTACTAGTTTTGTAAAAAGAGTTCAAAATGAAAAAGGTTTTTTAATTACTAAAATTAGGAGTGACCATGGAGGAGAATTTGATAGTGTTGTCTTTGAAAATTTTTGTGAAGATAATGGTTTTTCTCATGATTTCTCCTCTCCAAGGACTCCTCAACAAAACGGTGTGGTTGAAAGGAAAAATCGTACTTTGCAAGAATTTGCTAGATCAATGTTAAATGAGTATGATTTACCTAAATATTTTTGGGCGGAAGCCGTTAATACCGCTTGTTATATTTTAAATAGAGTTTTAATAAGACCTTCCTTACATAAAACTCCCTATGAACTTTGGCATAACAAAATTCCAAATATTGGGTATTTCAAAGTTTCTGGTTGCAAATGTTTTATTTTGAACAACAAGGAAAAGCTTGGAAAATTTGATTCTAAGACGGATGTTGGTATTTTTCTTGATTATTCATCTACTAGTAAGGCTTATAGAGTTTTCAACCAGAGAACTTTAGTTATTGAGGAATCTATGCATGTGGTATTTGATGAATCTTGCAATAATATTTCTAATGAGTCTATTTGTAGTGATGATTTAGAAAGAAATTTTGGAGATTTACTTGCTAGTGACAAAGGCAAGGAAATTGTTTCAAGTAAAGAAGAAGTGAGCTTAAAGGAAGAAGGTTCTTCATCAATGCCAAAAGAATGGAGGTATGCCTTATCTCATCCCAAGGACTTGATTCTTGGTGATCTCGAACAAGGTGTGAAAACTCGTTCTTCTATTAATTTATTTAATAATCTTGCATTTGTTTTTCTCAAATTGAACCAAAAAAGTCTTAAAGATGCCGAAAATGATGAGTTTTGGATTTTAGCTATGCAAGAAGAACTAAATCAATTTGAAAGGAACAAAGTTTGGGAATTAGTCCCTAGGCCCACAAATTCTTCCATTATTGGAACCAAATGGGTTTTTAGAAATAAAATGGATGAAAATGGAAATATCATTAGAAATAAAGCTAGGCTTGTAGCTCAAGGTTATTGTCAAGAGGAAGGCATAGATTATGAAGAAACTTTTGCACCCGTTGCTAGATTAGAAGCTATTAGAATGTTACTTGCTTTTGCTTCTTACAAAAATTTTGTATTGTATCAAATGGATGTGAAAAGTGCATTTTTGAATGGTTATATTATGGAGGAAGTTTATGTAGAACAACCTCCTGGATTTGATAATGTTGAATTTCCTCACCATGTCTATAAGTTGAAAAATGCTCTTTATGGCTTAAAACAAGCTCCAAGAGCTTGGTATGATAGACTTAGTACTTTTCTTATCGGGAATGATTTTAAAATGGGTAAACTTGACACTACTCTTTTTATTAAGATTAAAGAAAATGATATGCTATTAGTGCAAATATACGTAGATGATATCATATTTGGTTCTACTAATCCTTCCTTATGTGAAGAATTTTCTAAATGTATGCATAGTGAGTTTGAGATGAGTATGATGGGAGAACTTAGTTTCTTTCTTGGACTTCAAATCAAACAACTCAAGGATGGTATCTTCATCAATCAAGAGAAATACACTAAAGATTTGCTAAAAAGGTTCAAGTTCAATGAAGGTAAGATTGCAAAAACTCCCATGAGCACATCCACTAAGCTTGACAAAGATGAAAAAGGTAAATGTGTGGATATTAAAGCTTATCGAGGTATGATTGGATCTCTACTTTATTTGACCGCTAGTAGACCCGATATTATTTTTAGTGTATGTCTTTGTGCTAGGTTTCAATCTTGTCCTAAGGAATCTCATTTGCATGCCGTTAAAAGAATATTTAAATACTTGCTTGGGACTATTGATTTAGGATTGTGGTATCCTAGAAATGTTGAATTTAAATTGGTAGGATATTCTGATGCGGATTTTGCCGGGAGCTTACTTGATCGTAAAAGTACTAGTGAAACTTGTCAATTTCTTGGTAGTTCCTTAGTTTAGTAAAAAGCAAAATTCGGTTGCCTTATCTACTACTGAAGCGGAATATATTGCGGTTGCTAGTTGTTGTGCTCAAATTCTTTGGATGAAACAAACTCTTTGTGATTTTGGATTAAAATTTGATAGTGTGCCTATATTTTGTGATAATACAAGTGCTATTAATTTAACCAAAAATCCTATTCATCATTCTAGAACTAAACATATTGACATTAGACATCATTTTATTAGAGAGCATGTGCAAAATGGACATATTATTCTTGATTTTGTAAACTCTAATAATCAACTAGCCGATATTTTCACGAAGCCGTTGAATGAAGAAAATTTTTGCAAAAATAGGCTTGAGCTTGGTATTATTCGTTGGGATATATCTTGAATTTTTAATCTTGTTTATAATTTTTGAAAGCATGTTTTTAGGGGAGCAATTATGTCATTCTTAATGTATTCTTTTTTTAATGGTTCTTTTTGATGATTACAAAGGGGGAGAAAATTAAGAAAAATATGCTAATTGGTTGTATTTATGAGTAATAAATCACTTGTTGTCATAATTTATTGAGGCATCAACATAGGGGGAGAATTTGCTCTTGATGATTGAATTTCAAGTTTGAAATTTATGATAACATATTAGCATGTATTGATATTACTACATGGATAGATGTATTGCTTTCGTTTTTATGAATTTTTCTTGAAATGGTTTGTCATCATCAAAAAGGGGGAGATTGTTGGCTTTTTGGCCCTTAATCTCAAGTTAATTAATTTTAATTAATTAATTGACTGATGTTTTGACGATAACAAACCTACTTTTAATTATTAACTATTTTCAGTATTTTGAACAGTGCACAGTATAAGGTTGGGAATAACGATTTCAACGACTTTTCAATTACTCAAATCAGAGTTAAAACGAAGAAATTACAGTCGAGACAATATACCCGATGGATGATGTGGCAGCAAAATCAAAATGATGGACAAATCAAAGTATATCAAAGTATGACTTTTATAATTTTGGGAAGAGTAACAAATGGTGGAGTTTTTTTTTTTACTATATTTCTAAATAAACTAATTTATACATCATATAAATTTGAATCTAACCGTTACTCACATCGATTTTTATTATTACTATATTATATTATTATATTATTATATTTTGAAATTTTGGTGGTTACTCACATCATTTTTATTATTATTATATTATTATATTTATAATAAATTTTGAATTTGTCATTTGACCGTTACTCACAAAAGTTTTATTATTTTTATATTATATTATTATTATATTAAAAATACAAATTTAGAAAATTTTCTTATTTATT
Source organism: Cucurbita ficifolia (assembly GCA_033971965.1). Classification (NCBI taxonomy): domain Eukaryota; kingdom Viridiplantae; phylum Streptophyta; class Magnoliopsida; order Cucurbitales; family Cucurbitaceae; genus Cucurbita; species Cucurbita ficifolia. Next base: position 6,063,085 of record CM066980.1, read on the forward strand.
TACTCTTAATCTCCACCTTACATTTCTCCTAACACAATCTAACGGCCAATATTAATTCATACTTTTTGCCATTTTGTTCTATATAAACTCATCAACTTCCCCATTTAAAAACACACACAACTTCTATAATTCTTCAATCCTCAATTGTTCAAAGCCTCCATTGTTTGTTACTCTCTCCAAGCTTTTAAGTTTATTTCTCTTCATCTTATTCTTGAGAGGGATTTTTATTGTATTGAGAGGAAATAGTTGTGAGTGCTCCAAATTGTAAATCTACTCTTTTAGAGAGTTGTGGTGTGTTCATACAAAATTCAAATACTTGTATCGATTTGATCCTGCGCCGTGGAAAGGATTGAGTTTGCTCTTGAACTCGTAAAAAGAGCGGTGTAGCTGTTTGGCTCTGATTCGTGGAAAGAGTCGAGATAGTTCGTTTATTCAAATTCCCAAGAGGTGCTTGGGGAGTGGAGTAGGTCGAGTTTGACCGAACCACTATAAAACTACGGTGTCATATTTTCTAACTCTTTCCTATTTAATTTCAAAATTATTATTGTGATTTATTGCATGTTCTAGTTGATTATTGTTTTGACTTGAACTATCTTGTTGTATTACTTATCATTTTCTACTTACATTTAAAAAGTTTAATATTTAGACAAATTAATCACGCTTAAATATTTTTATCGTTAAAACCCTATTCACCCCCCTCTAGGGTTGCCATACCGATCCAACAAGGGGAACATGATAGAAGTACTCAAGACACAAAGGAGAGAAAGGGAGAGGTTGATGAGAGCCATTTTGGGTTATGAGATGGAAAATGATGAGATATTTGTGTGGGAAAATGAGATGAGAATTGTTGCTATTTATAAGCATGGAAATGTGGAAATTTATGGAGAAATTGTGAGAAAAAATGGGTTGATTGATTATCCAAAAGCAGCCCAAGAGAAAATTCCTTAGCTGGAAGACTAAGATCAAGACTTTTCACATAACATTGACTTGGATGCTTCGGTATTCATATCAGCCGAGCAACTATTTGAACAATGTTTGAGAGTAATTTTAAAATTATTATAATCATTTTTATTATGTTCTGAGAGATCCCATATGATTGAAGAGGAGAACGAAACATTCTTTATAAGTGTGTGAAAAGCTCTCACTAGCCGACGCATTTTAAAATCGTGAGGTTGACAACGATATGTAATGGGTCAAAGCAGACAATATCTAATAGTGGTGAGTGGACCATTACAAATGGTGTCATAGCCAGACATTGGACGGTGTGCAGTAAGGACGTTGACCCTCAAGGAGGTGGATTGTGAGATCTCACATTGGATAGAGAGGTAAACGAAGTCTTCCTTATAAGGGTGTGGAAACCTTTCCTTAGTGGGCATGTTTTAAAACCGTGAAGCTAACGACGATATGTAACGGATCAAAGCGAATAATATCTATTAGCGGTGGGCTTAGGCTTAGGCGGTTACATATTCAATCTTGGTCGTTTACTACTTAGAATTATTATGAAAGAAAAAGGAAGTTCAGCACCCGTTGCCTCGCATGCTCTCTGAACCGAACGTGAAAGTCGTTTTCCATCGGTGGAAAAAAAACACAATCAAATACATGAGATATTGCTAAGTTTCTTTATTAGAAAGACTTGGCAGTCGGGTCTTCGTCTTCTTCACACTGCGTGATTGCCTGCTAGAATTAGAAAAGAGCAAGGCAAACCAAAAAAAAAACAAAAAAAACAAAGGACATACTTCGATTACTAAGGTTGGGTCCCATGTTGTTCGTGTTTCTCGTTTCTTTCTATGTTCAATTGTTTCTACATTTAAATTTCATTTAGTTCGAATAATTTGATTGAATATTTGTTAAAGTGGAAATAGAATGTCAGGTGATCAAATAATTCGGTGTTGAATGTTATTAGAATTTTATATAAATAACTAATATTTTTGTTTTGTTTTGTAATTATATCTAATAATTTTATTAGATTGGTTAATTTTAGACGATAAATTATTCTAAATAGTTTTTGTAACGGTCCAAGTCCACTGTTAGCTAGCCGTTATTGTCCGTTTTGGCCCGTTATGTATCATCGTCAGCCTCATAGTTTTAAAATGCGTTTTTGAAGCTGTGAGGCTGACGACGATATGTAACAAGTCAAAGCGGATAATATTTACTAGCTAGCAGTGGGCTTGAGCTTTTTCAGTGGTATCAGAGTTAGACACTAGGTCATGTGCCAGCGAGGACACTAGGCTCCGAAGGGGGTGGATTGTGAGATCTCACATCGGTTGGGAAGGATAACAAAACACCATTTATCATGGTGTGGAAAGCTCTTTCTAACAGACGTGTTTTAAACACCTTGAAGGTAAACCTGAAATGGAAAGTGTAGGCTTGGGCCGTTACATTTCACCATTATTATTTTTATTGAGTCACATTAAATTAAAATATTGGAATTGTCGGGGACTAGCTAGTTTGCTACCATTACTCGATAAACGAAATTTTGAGAATTAAGATATCGAAGATCAACACAAGTTTTCTTTGAATATATGTATTTATTTAACTATGATATTCAATACTTTTGGAGAAAGAACAACAAGAACGCTTACATAAAAACATGTGAAGAACAGCCGACATAAACTTAAAAACAGATTAAAAATCATTACATGTGTGTATTGTCACCAACTAATGAGAACATCATCATCTCAAGCACCATTTATTTTCAAGAACAAAAGCATATTAGAACTTCATTATTATTATTAATAAGGCCACTCGCCATCCCAATTGCCTGGAGGATCATAATTGCAGGACACAAACCACCAGCCATCGTTGCATTGAACTCTAGCACACCCAACACGATAAGAGCTTTGCCAAACAACCTGCGTGTAATGAAGACACTCACCTCCAGCACATGCATTAGTGTTGTAACTATAGTGAGCCTTTTCATCAACCCATAGCTTCACCGCAGCTGTGCCAGTGAACCCATTGTTGCCCTTTGCAAGGTTCTCGCCATACTGCCCGTTCGAATGCACCAATTGGCAATCTCCTTTCCTCGAGTTCGCGTATGTTTGAGCGTAGGCAGCTAGAGTTGTGTTCCATACCATGTTTCCAACGCCAACGGCTGATCTGGCTGAGTTGTGGTTATTAATGTAATCTTGAACTGAATTCTGAGCATATGATGATTTGACCAGAAGGGTCGAGAGAAGAAGAATGAGTTTAAGAATAGTCATCCTTAGTTCGGGTTTGGATGAGGAAATGGAGGTAAGGGTAGGGAGATTTATAGTTTGATGGTAATAAAAATTGTGAAGGTGGTAAAGTGAGTGAAAGTGGGCATTGCAAGCAAAGGGCTTTTTCAGTGAAGACATCCCCTTTAGACATTGAGGCTTTGCGGTCAGCGTCGGGTAAGGAATGGAAAGGATAATTTTATGGTGAATTTATGCGTTTACCAAGAGAAGTCCCATGTGCTTTATTGGAATGAGGAAGGAAACCATATGGATTAAGTTTTAAAACATGAATTCTTTGTTTAAAATACTTCATTAATTAAGTGAAAAAGAGTTCGATTACATTTTTTTTTATAATAGAGATCATGTAGGATAAACTTCAAAGAAGATGCGAGGAATATGTTGTTTAAATGATGTTGCAATTCATGTCACATTAGAGAAGAATTAATCTTCATTTATTATTAGAGGTTACAGATTTTGGGTGAATGATAGCCTAGAGTTATGGTGTTTCTTTAATATAATTTAAGATTACATTTACATAGCGGCTAACTATGGTCATAAAGTACGAATGTCGGGAAGGTCAAGGGTTTTATTTTGAGGTTATATAAAGTCATGTATGTTATATTTTTAAGGTAGACTTGAAAATGTAATAAAACGAGCATTTGTGTTTTCTTTTAGCCAAATGCTAAGTTTCTTAGCAATTCTATATAGTTTAGGTTACATGCTTAGAATCATTAAAACTTAACATGATCGATCTTTCTTGTGGAGTGATTTGAATCTCAAACAAATGTTCTTCATATTTGATTAACAAGGTAATCTGAGTTTTACTTTCCCTTAGACTGATTCCTTATCATTATGGCTAAGTTTCTTTGTAATTTTGCAATTCTAGTTTAGATTGCATATGTAGAATCATTCAAGCTTACATGATCAATCTAGTTTGTGAAGTGATTCGAATCTCAAAAAAGTTTTATTGTCTTGAAATATTTTATGAAAAAGGTAATTTAGATCTTACTTGAGTTTGAGAAAATTGGAGGACTATACACAAAAGAACTTTAACAAAAGAAAACACATACGAGATAAATATTGGGAAATCAAAATATGACTCGGGTCTATAAGCCTTCATAGCCTTGTAGCCCTATAAAGCTTTCACGGTGGACTTTACGTTTATTTTCTATAGAAAAATAATAGTATGGATTAATATACAAATACTTAATAATCTACTTATGTAATGACCCAAGCCTACCGCTAGTTTGGGCTTGTCCGAGCCCATGCTCACCGCTAGGAGATATTGTCCTCTTTGGACTTTCCCTTTCGGGCTTCCCCTCAAGATTTTTAAAACGCATTTACTAGGAAGAGGTTTCTAAACCGTTATAAAGAATGTTTCATTCTCCTCCTCTGTGGGATCTCACAATCCACCCCCTTTAGGACCTAACGTCCTCGTTGGCACTTGTTCCCCTCTCCAATCGATGTGAGATCTCACAATTCTCCCTTCACCCCTTCGGGGCCCAGTGTCCTTGTTGGACTCGTTCCTCTCTCCAATCAATGTGGGATCTCACAATCCACCCTCCTTTGGGGCCTAGCATCCTCGTTGGCACACCGCCGGGTGTTTAGCTCTGATACCATTTGTAACGGGTCAAGCCCACCACTAGCAGATATTGTCCTTTTTGAGCTTTCCCTTTCGAGTTTCCCCCCAAAGTTTCTAAAATGCAACTGCTACGAAGAGGTTTCCACACTCTTATAAAAAATGTTTCATCCCCTTCTCCAACCGACGTGGGATCTCACAAAATACCATGTGTATGAATTATAGGCTATCTAAGGACATCACCTAGGTCTATTTAGCTTAACCAAGCTCAGCGTATTTAGCTTAATTAATTCTATCACCTAGGGCATCTCCAGATCTCTCTCATAGACGTATGCTTCATTCGAGAGGTGGAGAATTTTTTTTCTCCAAGTTAGAGTCTTCAAGTGTTGAAGTATTATTATAACCCTCGTAGTCTTTTGGTTTTCGAGGAATGTTCGATCTTCAAGAGCTTAGGAGAGTCTTCTGATCTATTTGTCTCTATGAGTTTTCGATGAATATCATGGTTTGAACTTTGATGGCCTTTCGGCTCGACCATTCGAATCTCGGGTTCATTGTCTTTGGGTCCAATCGTTTGAGTTTTAGGTCAAATATTAAATGTGTCATATCGGGCTTATTTGAACAAGGGTTTAAATACCATTGTAACCCAATTCAATCCAAGTAAGTCAATTCAATCCAACTAGACTTACTTGATAACATATCTGTAACTTTACTCGAGATTGTCATTTTTATTTTCAAACTTAATTTAGAATACATTTCAAGTTGTATCATTTCAATCGTTTAAATCAATATTGTTAAATGTTCTAAAATAATCTAAGTTAGACCAAAAACAAAAACCAATTTCATTGGGACAAGTAATTATTATTCTATTAGAAAAATTATATTGCCTCAAAGGGAAGCTTCTAATAGAGAACAATAACATTGTATAGACTTTGACTCACAAGTCTTGGCGACTTGGTTGATAAGGACAACTCCTACATATACATATTAAATTATTATGATCTAATTCCAAAAGCCTTCGCTTATGAACGTCGATCGAACAAGAATTTAGGGTGTTAAATTTTTCATCCGAAAAAACATCTATAGTATTACCGATAATATAATTTTTCCTAGTACTCAGAGAATTCGATTAACAATTTGTTAAGCTTAAATGGGTTACTTTTAGAATTAAAATTTTGAAAAGTTTACATTGAAGACACGTTTATGCTCAAAGTCATGTCTAATTTGGCGTCAATTTTGACTTGGACATGATAACACCACGCTCCTTGTGAGAATCCCATATTGGTTGAAGAGGAGAACGAAACACCCTCTATAAGTATGTGGAAACATTTCTATAGCAGACGCATTTTAAAGTTTTGAGGGGAAGCCCGAAAGGGAAAGCCCAAAGAGGACAATATTTGCTAGGGGTGGATCTAGGGCGTTACAAATGGTATTAGAGCCAGACACCGGACTGTGTGCCAACGAGGAGGCTGTTCCTCGAAGGGGGGTGGATTTGGTGGGGGTCCCACATCGATTGGAGAAAGGAACGAGAGTCAACGAGGACGCTGGGCCCCGAAGGGGGTGGATTGTGAGAATCCCACATTGGTTGGGGAGGAGAACAAAACACCCTCTATAAGGATGGTGTGAAAACTTTTCCCTAGCCGACGCGTTTTAAAATCCGAAAGGGAAAGTCCAAGGAAGACAATATCTGCTAGTGGTGGATCTGGGCAGTTACACTCCTAGTTCTATCATATTTATCTCGGTCACGTAAAGACTATCGGGATATCTCAAGCAACGATCTTTCTAAACTTTTGCAAAGGTTCTATCACGAATAACGTTCTTCATCCTAGCACTCGAATTTCTTTTATTATTTGGCATCTTGTTTGTACAAATTTCAATATTATAACGACAGACAGATCTGAACTTCTAATCTTTTGATTGAAAACATATGATCATTTGAGCTTAGTTCCGGGAATAATAAATCCATTCAATTTAGAGGTGGTCTTTGTTATTCTTTTCTTCTTTCGTAAATGGTTAATTATTAGCTTTGATATTTTTCCATGGAAAAAATGTACAAGTTTTATCTTTCAAAGTTAGGCTCATTGTAATCTCGCAATCAAAGAAAACAATTGAAAAGTACAGACAAATATCCAGCCTCCACCTTCTTTTCGTACACTATTTTTATTTATTTTTTTATTTGTTTTTCATTTTTAGGATGTTCGAGAGTTAGATCAGGTCAAGTCGAAACATTTTTTAGACTTAACCTAATTGTTTCGGTACTAAATTTTTTCAATTCAAACAACTTTTATTTAATAATGAACTGAACTCAACCCAACTATAAATTTTATAAGCCGAGTTTATTTGGATTATTCCAATCATTTATTCAATTTTTTTGTTTTTGAATAAAAATTTTAATTTTAATTTTTTATTTTCAAACCTTTAATAATTTGTAAAATATATATTTAAAAAAAATTACCTTCTAAATAATTCAAATTTTTTTAAAATAAAATAAATATATATATATATATATAATTGTAGTGAAAAAAAAATTATATTTTAAAATTAACAATAAATTCAGTTTATTCAGTTTAACTCAATCTAATTTCTAATTTTAGAGTAGTCCATGAAGTTTTCCTTTATTTGAACCCAATCCAGACTGTACATTGAGTTGGGTTGATCAAGTTTTTTTAACATTCTATATCAGCTTAATTTTGTAGATATTTTTTGGCTAATTTTTTTAATTTAGTATAGAGCGGAGAAATTCGAACATTTAATCTCTTAATCGAAGTAGTTAAATACGAGAGTACAAGATTTTGAACCTCTAATAATTTAGTCGAGAATAATCTTTCTACGACGGCTTAGTGTACACGTTTTTATCTCATTTCCAAGCATGATTAGCGACTAAAAGCCTCCACAAGTTTGTCCAAGCCTAATCATTTTTGTTTGCTTTCTAGAAAAATCAATCTCGGCTTATTCTCCCTTTCGTTCACTAACTCATGTCGTATTCAAAGCTATTTTGCAATAGCTATATCGACATCGAGAATTATCGCTTAAGATCCTATTTGATAACTGTTTAGATTTTAGTTTTCGATTTTTTAAAATTAAGCTCGTAAATATTACTTCCACCTAATGGTTTTTCTGATTCATTACCGTACTTTTTACAAATATTTTCAAAATCTAAACCAAAATTTGAAAACTTTTTAAAATTCGACTCAAAATTGAAATTAAAAATATAACAAATTAATAATAATATGAATTTTGAACTAAATGAAATATTTATTAGAAAATATAAAATTAAGTAATAGCCTATTAGAAACTAATTTTAAATTTCTAGACCAACTAAAAAATAAATTTTAAAACCCATAAATAAAAACTAAATTTAAAATAAAATAAAATAAAAAAACAAATATGTTAGTTTTTAAAATTCAACTTAGATGCACAAATAATTAATATCGATTAATAATTAATTAAACTAAATATAAAGTATTAGTTTAATTAATTATTATATATAGTAACTTAGATGCACAAATAATCAATATCGATTATAATTAATAATTTTTAGTTGCGTGTATGCTCCGCTTTTGAATAATCCACCATCCTAAAATAATCTCATTGTTCGTATAATATTCCACAACTTCATGCCTATAAATCACACCCATAGCCATCCCATTTTCACCACACCAACTCCAAATAATGGATCTTTTCAAGCTCTCCCTCTCCCTCTTCTACGTCGTCTTGAGCTTTGCCATGCTTCGTTCCTCTCTCGCTCAAGACTCGCCTCAAGATTTTATCAATGCCCACAATGCAGCTCGTGCCCAAGTTGGTGTCGGGCCAGTCCAGTGGGACGAAAGGGTAGCTAGTTTTGCTCGACAATATGCTAACCAACGCATCAATGACTGTCGATTGGTGCACTCAGGCGGACCATATGGAGAGAATATTGCATGGGGTAGCCCTGACTTGTCAGGGACTAATGCTGTTCGGATGTGGGTTGATGAGAAACAATTCTACAATCCTAGCGCTAATACTTGTGCAGCTGGTAAGGTGTGTGGCCATTACACTCAAGTGGTGTGGAGAAACTCAGTTAGAATTGGATGTGCTAAAGTGAGATGCACAAACAATCGTGGTACATTCATCATTTGCAACTATGATCCACGCGGTAATATCATAGGCCAAAGGCCATTCTAAGAAAGGTTATAACTAAAATAAAGGTATTGGTCGGTCAATGAAAGTTACTAAATAAAAACAACTTTAGTTGTGATCTATTTAGGATCCACGCCCTTATGAATGTTCTATGTATGGTACATCTTCTTATTATTAATGAAATAATGAATATGTGAACGTTTATATCATGCCTAAAAAATAGTTCAAGATCTCTTAATCATCTCTCAACGCAAACTTCTCATAGCACATAATCATCTCAGGACACGAGCTTATCACTACCAACTCATAATCGTCATAAGTACATATGAAAACTCTCATCATTCGAAACAAGTTCACTATTAAGAGTTACTAGCTACCCCTAATAGTAACGACATAGTACGATAAACTATCGGGGAGATACCCCATATCATTGCCAACTAAAGATCGACCCTTTGTAAACCCACGTCACTTGAGATGAGTTTATGATTAAGAGTTAGTTGGTGAACTTCTAACTGTCCCCAAAAAGTATGAGAAATCAATCACTATACTATATGACACAGTCGAGCATCATACGATAGGGTTTAGAAAGCTCCCACAACAATAGCAATCTATCATGTTCACAAGTCATCTAAGCTCATATGGTATCTAACACGATCGTCTATTTAAGGCATATTAATAATAGTCAAGTCAGACGATCATGTATTTTTAATTCATTTATCATAGTTCATTCGACCTAATTTGATCGGGAAGATCTCATAAACATACAATCACATGTCAAACAGATCAATCTTAGCATATAGGTTCCATATCTACAGCACAACAACCAATCATGCATAATCGAACTAAAACTCATCAAAGCATAACATAATTCACGATTCAACATTTTAATCATGTTTATTTCAATGTACATGAACAACTACTACATTTGTTGGTCAAGATCAATTCATTGCTCAATTTGCCCCTTTTTTCTTATACAAATTCTACAAACTTCTCAATTAAATCTTAAATTAAGATAAAATAAGAGAACTAGAGAAAATAGATTAAAAATCAAGTTTTAAATAGTTGAAATAGGTCAAAATAATCAAATGGGTCAGAAGCTCGGTTCAATTGAATTGGCCACATTATCATCCTTAACCTTGGATTTGCAGGTGGCTCGTGCGTTCTTCCTCTAGTCGGCTAGCTCATCAGCTTTGATCGCTCTATTCTTAGTTTTTTACCTATCTGTTGAGTAGTCACTGATGGTGAAGCGCCGACAACCCGTTTAAATTTTGATATTTTTTCAATTTAAAAACTTCACCAAACACCTTTTTTTGCTTAAAAAAAATAAAAGACAAGAAATGAGAACATTGAAGAGTGCCAAGTGACTAATCCATTACATTGTATATGCTCTCATTTTTCCTCATATTATTGGGAAAGACCTAGACTTTCAAGTCTTGGCAAGTTGGTTGATAAGAAGAACTCGGATTCTTAAGTCTTCGAATCTACTTTCTCGACTATGTGCTTGTGTAGGTCACCCAGAAACCCTAAAAAAAAAAGGCAAAAAATAACAGACCACCGACGAATCATCTCGTGTCTGACTATGTGTAGGTCACCCAAAAACCCTAAAACAAAAGGACAAGAAATAGCAGACTACCTACGAATCATCTCATGTCTGACTATGTGTAGGTCACCCAAAAATCCTAAAACAAAAGGACAAGAAATAACAGACCACCTACGAATTATCTTGAGCTTGATTTGATTAGTAAGGAGACCATTTAAAAAAACAATTCAACCTTCTTATATCCTAAAAAAACCTATAATATTTTTCTAGTTAATGAATTAATGTTTTGTTTTTAAAATAATTTTTAAGATTTTAGAAATTGTATTTTTTAAAAAAATTTGATCTCGAGTTTAAAAATATATTTTAAATTTAATGCTTTTGTATTTCGTTTACAAAATAAGTTTTATGATAATAACTCTACCTAGTACTTTATAGAGTTGAATTGCATAAATTTAAAGAATTAAAATTTTGAAAAATATACATCAAAGACATTTCTATGCTCAAAGTCATAACGCTCCTACTTTGTTCTACCCTATTTAGTGCGGTCACACAAAGACTTTCGTGATGTGAATATAGACAAATACTCATGTAAGGGCATCATAGAACTCGAGAAGGTTCCTATATTATAATATTCCTACAATAAGCACTCAAATTTTTCTATATACAACGACATAGATTTGAATCTCTGACCTCTTATTTAATTATTTTAAATTGACTGTTTTATATTTCTGGTGAAACTCGAGTAAAAGAGAGGTATATGAATGAATCAAGACAACATCCAAACTAGAGCGGTCCTGAGAATAATATAGCTAAGAACAGATTAAAAGAACCGAAAGTACTCCGTAAAAAAATTATTGGAAATTGAGAACAATGACTTCCAAATTTATTTTTAAAGAATATAAAAACTAATATTAATCTAATATAATTTAAGAGTAAATACATTTCAAAGCTTTGTATTAATTATATGTGCAAGTAGACCATGAAATAAATAGAGACCAAAGAAAGTAAACTTAGAAAGATAGACAATAATTAATAACCTTAAATATTAATTTAAATTTTATGTCGTGAAATTTGATCTTTTGATCTTTCCGTCGAAAAAATGTTTTGTGTTAATTTTTTTTAGTTCAACATGGATGGAAGATTCGAACCTTTAATCTTTTAACTGAAGGTATATAATTTATATTTTTTTGAAGTTCAGATACGAGAGCGGAGGAAAGCCTCCACAAGTTATCCCAAGCTTATATTTTCGCATGATATTCGACTATATATTAAAAATTTATTAGACAATTTAAAAATTAAGTCATTTAAATAAGATTCATCTACATTAAAATTCAATAATTTTCTGACCCTCTTTGGTACGAAATAAGGTATCTTAATCATGCTACAAAAACTTCATAGTGGGTGATAAGATTGTACCATACAGGTATTAATGGGCATGAGATTACAACCTTTCAATTGTATGTACGTTACTTAAAGTAAGCCACGAGCTTGTTCCTGTATAAAGTAGTCTTGATTAGGTTATCTTGTAGAGTGATTTAAATCACGAGTTTTCTTTACTCTTCGTCTTGATCATCAAGGTAATCCGTTCCAAAAAATTTCGTAGATTGATTCTTAATCGTTTTTGGGGTTCTTGGATAATTTAGATCTAAAGATTTTGTTTTTCAACAACGTTGTTAAATCAAATCCCAAGAGTTTCATAACACTCTTTAAACATAAAGTCCGTTTTTTAGGACATTTTATCATTTTTTTTATTATAACAAATGGGATACCGATATTTTCTCTTTTTATAAAATTGAATTATGGTGATCTATTTGATACGAGTGTCAAATTTAAGAACCGTTAGAAATCGAGAAATCGAGACGAATCAATATTATAGTTTGAAGATTTAATTTGTAATTATTTTTTAATTTTAATTTATGGTCTATTAAAAACCATTTTGAAATTTCTAGACTAACTAAAAATAAATAAATATTTTACCTTTGAAACACCCACAAGCGAAAACTAAATTCAAAATATGAAAGGAGAAAATTTGTTGAAAAGAAACTTGTTTTAAATTAAAAGGTTAAAAGTTTATAATATATATATATATATAGTTTAAAGACATAATGTGGTGTCTATATTGGTTGAGGAGGAGAAGAAAACACCATTTTATAAAGATGTAGAAACCTTCAGTAGACGTGTTTTAAAGCCTTGAGGGGAAGCCCGAAAGAAAAAACCCAAATAGGACAATATCTGCTAGTGGACAAATGGTATTAGAGTCAGACACTGCACAATGTGTCAACTTTCTCGCTGTTTTCGGAAGGGGGTAGACATGAGGCGGCGATATGAACCAAGAGACATCAATCTTACAATATACTTCAATGAATATGTGAAGAAAATGTTGTTGAAATTATCAAAAAGATATTCCAATTCATGCCACGTTGAAGTTAATATATTTTAAGACTTTTTATTTACTTTAGGTTACAATTACATAATTGTTAATTACGGCCATAAAGTATGAATGTTACAATTCTTAGAATGACTTTAATGGTTTCTTTTTTAGCTATATAAAGTCATGTATGTTGTAATTATAAGGAGACTTGGAATATATATTAAAAGAAGCATTTCTGCTTTCTTTAGCCAATGGCTAAATTTCTTTGCAATTCTATGTAGTTTAGGTTGCATGTAGAATCATTCAAGCTCGACATGATCAATCTTGCTTGTGGAGTGATTCGAATCTCAAACAAGTGTTCTTGCGTTGAGATATTTGATCAACAAGAATCATTCAAGCTAGACATGATCGATCTTGCTTGTGGAGTGATTTGAATCTCAAACAATGTTCTTGCCTTGAGATATTCGATCAACAAGGTAATCTGAATCTTACTCCCCTTGTAGTGATTCCTTATCCATATCGAGACATCAATCATACAATATACTTCAATGAATATGTGAAGAAAATGTTGTTGAAATTATCAAAAAGATATTCCAATTCATGCCACATTGAAGAAGAAGTATATTGTATGATTGATGTCTCTTGGTTCATATCAGGCGGTGTGTCAGTAAAGATACTGGGCCCCGAAGGGGGGTGGATTATGATGTCTCACATTGGTTGGGGAGAGAACAAACCACCTTTTATAAGGTTCTCGCTGTTCTCCAAAGGGAGTAGACATGAGGCGGTGTACCAGTAAGGACGCTGGGCCCCGAATAGAGGTGGATTGTGATGTCCCACATTGGTCGAGGAGGAGTCTCGCTGTTCTCCAAATGGGGTAGACATGAGGCGGTGTACTAGTAAGGACACTGGGTTCCGAAGGGGTGGATTGTGATGTCCCACATTGGTCGAGGATGAGAACAAAACACCTTTTATAAGAGTGTGGAAATCTTAAAGTCTTGAGCGGAAATTCAAATAAGACAATATCTGCTCGCGGTGGGCTTGGACTTGGGCCGTTACACTTAAAATTCAATATAAATCAATAAATCTTAATGTACAAATATTTAATATCCATTATAGTTAATAATTTTTAGTTGCGTGTATGCTCCGCTTTTGAATAGTCCACAATCCTAAAATAATCTCCTTCGTATAATATTCCACAACTTCATGCTTATAAATCACACACATACCCATTCCATTTTCTCCACACCAAACTTCTAACCATTTTATCACAACTCCATCTCCAAAGAATGGATCTTTTTAAGCTCTCCCTCTTCCTCTTCTATGTCTCGACCCTTGCGATGATTCCCTCTTCTCTCGCTCAAGATTCTCCTCAAGACTTTGTCAATGCCCACAATGCAGCTCGTGCCCAAGTTGGCGTCGGGCCGGTCAGGTGGGATGAAAAGGTAGCCAGTTTTGCTCGACAATATGCCAACCAACGCATCAACGACTGTCGGTTGATGCACTCGGGCGGACAATATGGAGAAAATATTGCATGGGGCAGTTCCGACTTATCAGGCATAGCTGCAGTTCGAATGTGGGTAGATGAGAAGCAATTCTACAATCCTCGCACCAATACTTGTGCAGCTGGTAAGGTGTGTGGCCATTACACTCAAGTGGTGTGGAGAAACTCGGTGAGAATTGGATGTGCTAAAGTGAAATGCACAAACAATCGTGGTACATTCATCACTTGCAACTATGATCCACCGGGCAATGTCGTAGGTCAAAGGCCATTCTGAGAATGATTATAACTAAAATAAAAGTACCGGTGAGTTGCTAAATAAACACAACTTTAGTTGTGATCTATGCCCTTATGAATGTTTTATATATGGTACTATCTCCTTATTATTAATAAAATAATGAAAATGAGAAGGTTTAAATTATGTCTAAAAAATAGTTCGAGTTCTCTTAATCATCCCCCTACGCAAACTTCTCATAGCATATAATTATCTCAGGGCATGACCTTATCACTACCAATTCATAATCGTCATAAGTACATTGAAAACCCTTATCAGTCGAGACGAGTTCACTATTAAGAGTTACTAGCTACCCGTAATAGTAAAGACATAGTATGATAAACCATCAGGAAGATACCTCATATCATTGTGAACTAATGATCGACACTTTGTAGACCCACATCACTTGAGATGATGTAACGACCCTAAATTTCTACTTATCTGGAGTCGTTACCATCATCATAACGTATATCATTTCTATGCGGAAATAAACATTTAAACTTATTCATAAAACATAAACTTCACTGTCATTGACTCACGTGTTCAAAAACATCTTTAAAATGACACAATGAGCTACTAAATGAAATAAATAAATATTTAAATTAAAAACATCTTATTCTAGCCGACTATCCTATGCATGTGTCATGGTCTCGAATTGCGATACTGTCAATCGTATAGGGATGTCTTTCCTTTACCTGAAATAGAAGTACTATCCTATGCATGTGTCATGGTCTCGAATTGCGATACTGTCAACCGTATAGGGATGTCTTTCCTTTACCTGAAATAGAAGTAGCACGTACTCATTAAGTGACTCTACTATTGAGGGTAAATGCAAACACATACAATCATGAATATGACCTATCATATCAGCCTCTTTTCCGCACGTACTCATTAAGTGACTCTACTATTGAGGGTAAATGCAAACACATACAATCATATCTGTCAACCGTATAGGGATGTCTTTCCTTTACCTGAAATAGAAGTAGCACGTACTCATTAAGTGACTCTACTATTGAGGGTAAATGCAAACACATACAATCATGAATATGACCTATCATATCAGCCTCTTTTCCGCACGTACTCATTAAGTGACTCTACTATTGAGGGTAAATGCAAACACATACAATCATGAATATGACCTATCATATCAGCCTCTTTTCCTATAGCAGCAATACTAAATAGACAATTGAATAATTTAGCCTAGTCAATATCCTAAATGGCCCATAATTTAGCCTATATGTATGTGTATTATGTATCCTTAAATTATACAATTGCCATTGAACACGTAACAATGGCCCAAGTATCCTAAATGGCCCATTAAACACATATGATTATGAAATGATATGATTATGATATATTATATCAATGTTATAATACGTGTTATAATACGTGTTATAATGTGACAGGGTGAATATATGATATATGTTGTAACGACTCAGATCCACCGCTAGCAAATATTGTCCTCTTTGGGTTTTCCCTTTCGGGCTTCCCCTCAAGGCTTTAAAACGCGTATGCTAGGCGAAGGTTTCCACACCCTTATAAAGGGTGATTTGTTCACCTCCCCAACCAATGTGGGACATCACAATTCACCCCCTGTGGGGCCAGCGTCCTCGCTGGCACTCGTTCCTTTATCCAATCGATGTGGGACCACCCCCAAATCCACTCCCTTTGGGGCCAGCGTCTTTACTGGCACACCGCCTCGTGTCTACCCCCCTTCAGATAACAGCGAGAAGGCTGGCACATCGTTCGGTGACTGGCTCTGATACCATTTGTAATGACTCAGATCCACCGCTAGCAGATATTGTCCTCTTTGGGCTTTCCCTTTCGTGCTTCCCCTCAAGGCTTTAAAACGCGTCTGCTAGGGGAAGGTTTCCACACCCTTATAAAGGGTGATTTGTGTTTCCACACCCTTATAAAGGGTGATTTGTTCTCCTCCCCAGCCAATGTGGAACATCACAATAAATGTAACGCCCCGTTACGTTATATATAATAATAATAATAATAATAGTAAAATAAAAATAATAAAATAAAGAGAAAAAAATAAATAAATGACCACCTCCCCTCTAATCTCTCCACTCCTACCCTAAAGTACCTCTCCGTCATCAATAATTTTGCAAACAAAATAGAAAGAGAAAGAAAAGATTTTCTGGGAAGAAGAAAGGCAGATAATGGAGAGATGGCAGATAATGGAAGAGTGATGTCATTTGAAAAGGTTAGTAGTCAGATTTCCCTTTAAAAAAATCTTCTAATAGAACGGTTGGAAATAACAAATCCAATAGAAAATCTGGTAATTAAATTCATGGACAGAATTAAAGGAATTAGATATGAGAATAGAATTAGAAAAAAATTAATTAAACGGCTGAAACAGAGTTAGAGAAATTAGATATGAGAATAGAATTAGAAAAAAATTAGAATTAAAAAAAAATGAAAGAAAGGAAAGTTCTAAGAAAGAAAAGAAAATTAAATCGATTTAAAATGGCCTCCGTTAATAGATTTTAAGAAATAAAAAAAAATTAGAATAGATTGAAAATGGTTAATTGGATAGATATTTTTAAGAAAGGAAATGAAAATCAGATTCGATTGGAAATGTGAAGTACTGTAAACGAAATAAAAAAAAGGATTCATTATATTTTTAGGAAGGAAAATAAAAGAAAATCAGAATCAATTAAATTACCTAATTATTGTAAACTGAACCAAAATAAAACAGAGGAAATAAACAAAGTGAGAAAAGGGAAATGAAAAATATTAGAAATTATTATAATTTATACCCATTAAATATAATATTATTACAAACCATATTTGGATTGAATGATCCAAATAGCATTAAGTTTATTACCCAATACAATTTAGAAACAATGAAAACATGGAATTCGATTTTTACTGAGGTTGTTTTAGAGTCGTATTTCATATTGTTAGTTGGATTATTAATTAAAATGTGAAATACTAACAAAAGATGACGAACGGTGTGATAGGAAGCGAACTCCGGCAACATTTGGAGTAGCTCTCGAGGAACGGGAGCTTACGTTAATTAAATTAAGGAGTACTCCGACTAAGGTCAACCAAGTAAGTGGCCTTACTATAGGATAGGCTAAAGATTGTTTGATTTATGATGATGTGTGAGTACGATGTTGTGTTGTGATATATGTTAAATGTACGTTATTTATGTTTTGATGCATGACGTACATATTATATCTGATGCACTTAATGGCTTCTATGATGAGTATGATGTATGCATGACGATGTTATTAACATGTTGATGTTTTCCATGTTGAACATGCCTTATGATGTTGTTTGTCATATTGCATCATGTCGTTAGATCGACATAGGACACAACCCTAAGAATATGAAACTGATATTAACATAAATATCCACGAGCACGTGTTACATAGTGTAACCAAGAGATTAGACTAGAGGGTTGTGTCAGAAGAGATGTATAGTTGGACTTAGAGGGACCTCATGCATATTGTATGTTCATAAGCATAGGGCTACTTCCCCTAGAGATGACGAGTGCGGACGCGCACCGTATGATGAGCGCGAAAGCGCACAGGTGCGAATGCACACAGATGAGGGTGTTCATGAGGTGCATGACACTATGGGGTTCCGCTGACCTCCGGACGTCGCTACAGATTAGCTTGACCAGAGGGTCCAGGGGGTGTGCGAGCGCCCTGAGGATTCACACTCGCACGTGTGAGTCGTGTGTAGGGAAGTACTACACATCCAATTTGTCCGAAACTGGAGGCCACCCTTAAGATGATTAGAGATAGGTCCCTAATTCATGATTGCATATGTTTGCATTAGCATGGCCCCTATAGTGGGGTCACTTTTCGAAATACTCAGGCCGTGTGCCATATTGTTTTTCAGGTAAAGGCAAGGCGCCCATGTACGGTTGACGGCGGCATCGTGATCAGAGACTGTGGCGCATGCATAAGATAGTTGCATATTTAAAATTCCTAGTCTTGGTTAGGATAGAGTGTTTGCATTTCATTTATTTAAATTATTTAATTTGTAATTGTTTTTATCTTATTTTGAACTCGAGCATGACGTTTGAAACACGTAAGTCCGACAGTATTTTCTAGTGTTTTAACGTATTCTAAAGTTTTAAATTTTTCCGCTAATAAAGATGAACATTTTTAGAGTTATATTCTGCATTAGAGATGAGCCTGAAACGTTAATGGTAACTTTAGATACGTGGAAATTTAAGAATTACCCTAGTTAATTCCCACATAAATATAATTTCATTAGAGGTAATTTGAAGTTTTAAACTTCATTTTACAAAAGATTATCTTCATCTTTGACTTTTTATCTAAGTCATTTTTTATTTGTTTTTGGAATTCATCTCTTTTTCTTAAACAAGTTGAAGCATGTGATAGTTATGTGAGATTTTTTTTTATGTAAAAAACAAAAAAAAAACAAAAAAATAAATAATTAATTAATAATAACAATTCATCTCATCTTTCCACCACTCTCTTACACGGGAGACATGTGGAAGAGGTCAGTAGTCATATTTTATATTTATTAAATTGTATTAATTTTGTTGCAATTAGTTAGCTTTGAGTTAGAAATTAAATGACAAGAAATTTTTTTTTTTTTTTTTTTTTTTTTTTTTTTTTTTTTTTTTTTTTTAGTTTTCGTAACCATTTTTAAAGAAAAAGTAAAAAGTGTGAAAATTAGATTAAAAAAAATATAATTTGTGGACAGTTAAAAAAATGGAAACAAATAACCACGGTGTCGGGAGTTCGAATTCCTCCTCACCTACAACCGGCCAAAAAGGGAAAGACTTTTCCCTCTGGGGGTAGGAAAATCATGATCGGGATAGCAGACGCAAAGTTATGGAACTTGGGTATGAAGTGTAACACATGGACCATTGTAAAATTTAGTGAAATAGTTTACTCGAAGTTTGAACTTCAAAATATAGTCATGGGCTCACATAGGTTGACTTGGATTTCAAATGACAAAATCGAATTTTCATTAAGAATAAATTGGTGACACCAATTTAAGCTAGTCAGGTAAGTGGCTTTACTATCGGTATGTTAGAAGATGTTTGTATGATGACACGTGCCCTGTAGTTCTGCACGTGTCATATTCTTGATATGTGTGAAATATGGCTATGAAATGATATGATTATGATATGTTATGACACGTGTTATAATGTGATATGTTGAATATGCAATATATGTTAATCTTTATCAAAATTAGGAAATACCCTAATCACTTCCCCGATAAATACATTAATATAATTTCGTGAGAGGTGACGGTTATGATTAATAATAACTCATTTCATCTCTCCACCAATCTCTCACACGCAAGAGATGTCATTTGAAGAGGTCAATAGTCATATTTTACATTTTCCTTTTTCTTTTATAGTATTATCAAGTTACAATTAATCCATGGTCATTGTGACATTGACGGGCAGGAGAGTTACAATTTTCAATTCACCATATGTTACTCTAAAGTTTATTTTAAGACTATAAATAATTATTCATGTCGTTGTTTAAGTACAAAAATTTTGGATATTAAAATGAAAGTTGCATATTATACTTCCTAACCCATGCGCTTATAACTTCCAAGGCTATACTAGAGCTATTCGAGTAGTCTTGATCACGTTATCATGTGAAGTGATTCGAATCACGAGTTTAAAAATCTTGATCATCAAGGTAGTCCGTTCCAAAAAAATTCTTAGGTTGATTCTTAATTGTTTTTTGAAATCTTCGATAATTTAGATCTAAAAGTTCTCGTCTTCAACAAGATTACTAAATCAAATTTCAAAAAATTTTAGGACGTTTTATCAATCTTTTTTATTACAACAAGTAAAAAAATTCTAAATAGAATCATTTTTAAAATCAAAAGATTAAAAGTTGAATAATCCACAATCCTAAAATAATCTCCTTGTTCATATAATATTCCACAACTTCATGTCTATAAATCACAGCCATAGCCATCCCATTTTCTCCACACCAACTCCAAATAATGGATCTTTTCAAGCTCTCCCTCTTCCTCTTCTATGTCGTCTTGAGCTTTGTCATGCTTCCCTCGTCTCTCGCTCAAGACTCGCCTCAAGACTTTGTCAATGCCCACAATGCAGCTCGTGCCCAAGTTGGCGTCGGGCCAGTCCGATGGGACGAAAGTGTAGCCAATTTTGCTCGACAATTTGCCAACCAACGTATCAATGACTGTCGATTGGTGCACTCAGGCGGACCATTTGGGGAGAATATTGCATGGGGTAGCCCTGACTTATCAGGGACCGCTGCAGTTCAGATGTGGGTCGATGAGAAGCAATTCTACAATCCTCGCACCAATACTTGTGCAACTGGCAAGGTGTGTGGCCATTACACTCAAGTGGTTTGGAGAAACTCAGTGAGAATTGGATGTGCTAAAGTTAGATGCACAAACAACCGTGGTACATTCATCACTTGCAACTATGATCCACCCGGCAATATCTCAGGCGAAAGGCCATTCAGTACTGATCCGTTAATCAGAATTGCTAAATAAAAACAACTTTAGATATGATCTATCTGTTGATCACACTATTATGATATATATATATATATATACTCAATGAGAGTTACTAAATAAAAACAACTTTAGATATGATCTATCTACCTGATCATATTATTATGAATGTGTTTAGACGTGATCTATGAATGTTATCTATATATATATATATAATATATTACGTGTTACTATTATTAATGAAATGAGATCAATGTAATATTAAGTTCTAAAGATATTAAAATATAAAGGATACATTTTGATGCTATAATTACAATTATATATAATATATAACGTGCAAATCAAAAGCTAATAATAACTAATTAATTAACAATAATTAATCTCGTCTGAAGAGGTCGATAGTCATATTTTACATTTTTTTTCTTTTTAATAGATACGTAACTTACAAATAAATGTTATTATAAACTTTTTATAACGTTTTTCTTTTTTGTATGTCGTGACAGCTCGTGTTATTAAAAGTCCTGTACTTTTTATAGTTTTTTTTTATAATTATAATGGACGCCATAGTAGAGTATGAAACTATAGCTTATATACATTGTTATGAAAATATTTTATAGCGTTTTTTTAAAGTTATAATATGTTTAATATAGCTAAAATATTTTGTTATCTTTAATTTATAATAACATTTTTTAACGCTATAATATAGTATTTATATCTTATGTTATAATGCACATTAGCTGAGCTAACTAAGTGACATCTCTCCATACCCTCAATAGAGGTGGATAAAAAACTCGATTAACCCAATTTAATTTGTATGGTTTGCGGGATGTTTTCAAATAAATGAAAATTTTTTTACCAGATTTGTTCGTTGATCTTCCGCAAATTAGATTGAGTTGAATCTAACATGAACAATTGGCTTTAAAAAATGTCTTAACTAAAAGTACGAACAGTCTTGCTCAAAGTATATAATATCATAATATTGTAGAAATTTTACAACACGAACAATTTGTTTAGGTCTAAAACCTATCTCAATCCAACCTAAAAGCACTCGTTGCTCGAAGTATACAATATCATAATATTGTAGAAATTTTACAACACGAGTAATTGATTTAGGTCTAAAAACTGTCTCAACCCAACTTAAAAACACTCCTTGCTCAACACGAGCAATTCGTTTAGCTTCCTCCTTCTCCCTCTCGATTTTCCATTCAACTCCGACCCAAACTTCCAATTTTCACTCTCATCGGCTCCCAAAAAGTCCCAAATTTGTGGCCGATTTGTGTTTTGGCCACAAATTTGGGAGGGACACATGACCAAACGTCCTTCTTTCTTTTTACCTATCTGTCGGCCACCCGTTTAAATTTCGATATTTTTTCAATTTAAAAAGTTCACTAAAAACACTTTTTTTTCTTAAAAATAAAATACATGAAATGGTGAGAACATTGAAGTAGATATATGCTCTCATTTTCCTCTTATATTATTGGGAAAAACCTTGACTTTCGAAGTCTTGGCAAGTTGCTTCATATCTACTTCTTCGATTGTGTGCTTGAAGTATACGTCATCTTGAAGCTCTAAATGAGTAAAATAAAGAGACAGAAAATAGCATATCACCTAAAAATCATCTCGGTCTGACTATGAGCTTGATTTCATTAGTAAAGAGATGCATTTAACAAAATTTCCAACCTTCTTATTAGGGGTGTATATCGAACACAACAATCCAAACCGACCCAACCCGAATGATAAGGGTTGGGTTAGGTTGGGCTAACTTAGATAGCGTTCGATTCAGATTTTAAATTCCTAGGATAAATTTTCGAATTGACTGAGCATAAATGTGTTGAGTATTATATGAAATCTTTCATGCATGGGTTCAATTTTTTTCCATAAGAAACTCTTAATATTTTATAATATTTTTAAATACATTATTTATAATAAACATAAACTATGAAACAACTATCATATATTTTATATTATTTTTAAATACATTATGAATAATATGAATAAACAAACAATTATTCATATTTTTTATATTATTTTAAAACACATGATTTGTAATAGGAATAAACTAATAACAACTATCTATATTTTTTATATTAATTTTAAACGCATTGAAATTCGATAAAATTTGGAGTAAATACATTTCAAAGATTTTTATTTTTATGTGCAAGTAAACTATCTAATAAAATAATCTAATCATATTTTAACTATTTTAATTAATCGAGATATATGTAAACTTAGAAAGATGGGACATAATTAATCATAATAGTATGATATTTATTTTAATTTATGCGGTGGAATTTGAACATTTGATCTCTTAATCGAGAAATATGTTCTATGAAGATTTGAATCTCTAATCTTTTAATTGAGAGTCTCTAATTTATGTTTTTTTTTAAATTGAGATACGATGGCAGAGGAAAACCTCTGATCTTTTTCTTGAGGGGCAATCTTTCCCTTTTGAGCTTCCTCTCAAGGTTTTTAAAACGTGTCTGGTAGGGAAAGATTTCCACACCCTTATAAAGGATGTTTCGTTCTCCTCCCAACCGATATGGGATCTCACAATCCACCCCCTTCAGGGTCTAGTGTCTTTGTTGGCACTCGTTCCTTTTCTCCAATCGATGTGGGACCACCACCAAATCCACCTCCCTTCGAGGTCCAGCATCCTTATTTGCACACCGCCTCGTGTCTACCCCCCTTCGGCGAACAGCCTCCTCGTTGGCACATCGCCTAGTGTCTGGCTCTGATACCATTTGTAACAGCTCAAGCCCACTGCTAGCAGATATTGTCTTCTTTGGACTTTCCCTTTCGGGCTTCCCCTCAAAGTTTTTAAAACTTGTTTACTAGGGAGAGGTTTGCACATCCTTATAAAGCGTGTTTCACTCTCCTCACCGACCGACGTGGGATCTAACAATACAGCGGTAAATTAGACATATTTAAAAATTCACAATTCATGCACATGGAGATTCATTAATTTTTTTACCCTTATTTAATAAGTCGTTTTTTTACAACAAGTGGGATACAAAATTTAGTTGTGTATGCTACGTTTTTTAATAGTACACAAACTTAAAATAATCTCCTTCATATAATATTCCACAACTTCATGCTTATAAATCACACACATACCCATTCCATTTTCTCCACACCAAACTTCTAACCATTTTATCACAACTCCATCTCCAAATAATGGATCTTTTTAAGCTCTCCCTCTTCCTCTTCTATGTCTCGACCCTTGCGATGATTCCCTCTTCTCTCGCTCAAGATTCTCCTCAAGACTTTGTCAATGCCCACAATGCAGCCCGTGCCCTTGTTGGCGTCGGGCCGGTCAAGTGGGACGAAAGGGTAGCTAGATTTGCTCGACAATATGCCAACCAACGCAAACAAAACTGTAAGTTGGTGCACTCAGGCGGACCATATGGAGAAAATCTTGCATGGAGCAGCTACAACTTATCAGGCATTGCTGCAGTTTGGATGTGGGTCACCGAGAAGCAATATTACAATCCTCGCACCAATACTTGTGCGGCTGGCAAGGTGTGTGGCCATTACACTCAAGTGGTGTGGAGAAAGTCAGTGAGAATTGGATGTGCCAAAGTGAGATGCACAAACAATCGTGGTACGTTCATCACTTGTAACTATGATCCACCGGGCAATGTCAGAGGTCAAAGGCCATTCTGAAAATGGTTATAACTAAAATAAAAGTACGGGTCAGTCAGTAAAAGTGACTAAATAAAACAACTTTAGTTGTGATCGGTCTAGTGATTTATGTTCTTATGAATGTTTTATGTATGGTACATCTTCCTATTATGAATGAAATAATGAAAATGAGAAGGTTTTTATTATATGATCAATATAATAACTTCAAACGATATTAAAATATAAATGATACATTCCGCGAGCAGATATTGTCATCTTTGGGCTTTCCCTTTCGGACTTCCCTTCAAGATTTTTATGTCCTCTTTGGGCTTGAGCCTTCTCGTTGGCACATTACCCGGTGTCTGGCTCTAATACCATTTGTAACGATCCAAGCCAACCGCTAGTTCCTTTCTCCAATTGATGTGGGACCCCCACCAAATTCACCTCCCTTCGAAGAAGGGCCTTCTCGCTGGCACATCACCCGGTGTCTGCCTCTGATACAATTTGTAATGGTCCAAGTCAACCGCCAGTAAATATTGTTCTCTTTGGACTTTCCCTTTCGGCTTCCCCTCAATGTTTTTTAAAACGCGTTTGCTAGGGATAGGTTTTCACACGCTTGTAAAGAGTGTTTCGCTCTCCTCCCCAACCGATGTAGGATCTCACAACTCTATGCACAACAAAATTGAGAAAATCACAACATATTCACGACACATTTAATTATTTTTTTACCTCTAAAATGCATAGAGGTTGAACACATTAGGCATATATTATGTCATTTTTCATTACTTTTAGTAACACTAATTTTTAATACACTATTAGATTAGTTTAGTAGAATTAGATTTAGATTTTAGTTTAATTAATTATAATATTTGAATTAACTTATGTTCATATCGTTATCGGATTGATTAGGGCTTATTCTCGAAGGCTAGATTAGTCAATTACTTACTATTATAAAAGGTCCCGTTTTGATACTCGTTTCGTTTTTTAGTTTTTATTTTTTATTTTAATTATGTTTATTTTATACACTTTTAACAACTCAAGTTCACCGCTAACAGATATTGTCCGCTTTGGCACGTTACGTATCGCCGTCAACATCACGATTTTAAGACATGTTTTTTAGGGAGAGATTTTCACACCCTTATAAGAAATGTTTCGTTCTCATCTTTAACCGAGGTGGGATCTCACAATATTAATGTAATAACCCAAAATTAGGGGAAAAAAGAAAATGAAAGTTGTTCCGAATCCCTTTGGTTGAGAGAGTGAGGAGTTGGATTCCATTACAAAAGGGAGGTCCCTTGGTCTTCCTGTCATCGAACTTGAGCAATTTGAAATCAATCGAAGAATACATTTTCTGACGGCTCTAGACCGACATTTTGCCTTATCCGATTTGGGTTTGATACGCTCATACCCTTTTCCGTTAGATGAGTCAATTCCCAGGGAACAATATCTAATAGCGGTGGGCTTGGACTCTAAACGAAGAAGTAGGTAAGCTAAATTTCAAGAATAGAAAATAAAAGACAAAATGATACTAAATCGGACCTAAATGTATAGATAACATATGTTCGCGTTCAAATGAAATAAATCTCAGTCATTTTTTCATTTTCAATTATTTTCCGTTCTCCTAAAACACCATTAAGGTGGTACGATAGAACACGATGAGAGAATTTGTATGTGTCGAGGCGTAAAAATAGTGGTACATTCATTACTTCTAACTATGAACCCTAAAAGAGACGTTAGAGGACGAGTTTTTATGCACGTTAAAAATTTAAATAATGAAAAGTGAAGAAAAAGAAATCAATTTTTACCCTTAAACTTTAGGGTTTTATCCATTAAAACTTCGAAACTAATAATTGTATCGATATAAACCATAAACGAATCTGAGTTGATAAACGACTCAAAATCATTTAAATAAAATTAATTTTGTTAATCAAGAAAGATCGAGTTAAGTTGTATTTAGAATAAAAGAGAGCAATTAATTTAATATATATATATATATATATATATAATATAATGAGAGAAAATTAAGCAATATTAACTAAATAAAGCCATGGTTGACCATTGAAAAAGTCAACAAACAAAGGTGAGGGGTTGATTGGTAATTTAAGCCAAAGGCCTTTGTCCTATAAATGAAATCCTTCATTTATTGTAATTACACTCAATTTTGTCGTTTGGAAATTCGGATCAAATGGCGAGCAAAAGCAAGATCCTGGTCGTCGGAGGCACTGGCTACATCGGCAAGTTCATCGTGGAGGCGAGCGCTAAGGCTGGAAACCCGACATACGCCCTTGTTCGAGATGCCACCGTCTCCGATCCTGCCAAGTCCCACATTATCAATAATTTCAAGAACTTGGGAGTCAAGATAGTCTCTGTAAGCGGGTTTTTACCGTGTTTATATGCATTTTATTCGAGTCATTGAATAATTAAAGGAAAGATCACGTGGGAACACTATCGTCATTGCCTGAGAGCTTATGATCATATCATTGTAGAGGTTCATCCCCGTAATTAGTATCAGAGTCGTGTTTATAACTTAGTTAGGTCAATAGAATTCTCAAGTAACGAGTATCGAATGTGAAGTCAAGATAAGATAATAATCTTAGAAATATAGATGACTATTTGAGGAAAGACTCCGTGGGTACTTTGTCGAAAGAGAAGATTATTAAGGTGAATATCATTAGAGAGATTGTTTGAGTCATTATAAGAAATAAGAGATACGATAGATTTTTTATAACGTTTTTTCATACGTCGTGGCAGACTGCGTTATTAAAAGCCTCGAGACTACGTTATTGAAAGTCTCTTGAGACTGCGTTTTTTTATAGCAGAGTATGAAATGTTGTACGGGTTGGAGGTCGTTTTCAACTAAATGAAAATTTTGTGGACTGGATTTGTTCATGATTAAGTTAATGTAAGCAACCTGAATTTATCCCAACCCATACGAACACTCTTTGCTCAAACTATACAATATCGTAATATTGTAAAAATTTTACAACATGAACAATTGATTTAGGTCTAAAGAACGTCTCAACCCAACTTACGACACTCCTTGCTCAAAGTATACAATATCATAAATTTTACGACCCGAACAATTAGTTTAGGTTAAAAAAATGTCTCAACCCAACCTACAAACACTCTTTACTCAAATTATACAATATCATAATAACGTTGTAAAGGTTCAGGATGGTTCATTATCCCGAGTTGTAAAAGCTATTTGTGATTGATTTTATAGGGCGATCTCTACAATCACAGCAGTTTGGTGAAGGCTATAAAAGAAGTGGACGTTGTGATATCCACCGTTGGTGCTGGCCAATTAGCCGATCAAGAGAAGCTCATTTCAGCCATCAAAGAGGCTGGCAATGTCAAGGTCTCATAGCTTTAATCCTTAATATTTACGAACATTATCCAATAACATTTGCATGTTTTGAATTATGGGATTTGTGTAGAGATTTCTCCCCTCGGAGTTTGGGAACGATGTGGATCGTGGACATGCTGTTGAACCAGCTAAATCAGCCTTTAATGTGAAGGTTCAAATCCGTCGAGCTGTGGAGGGTGCAGGGATTCCTTACACCTATGTGTCTGCTAACTTTTTTGCTGGCTACTTCCTTCCTAGCTTGTCTCAGCCTGGAGCCACCAGCCCTCCAAGAGATAAAGTTGTTATCTTAGGAGATGGGAATCCCAAATGTAATCCGCTGAATTTTTCGTTACGGTTCATTGAATTCTTATGTAACAGTTTAAGCTCACCACTCACTGCTAGCAGATATTGTCCACTTTAAATTTTCTCTTTCGAGTTTCTTTTTAAGGTTTTTGAAATGCCTCTGCTAGGGAGAGGTTTCCACACTAAATGTTTTGTTCACTTCTCTAACTGATATGGGATCTCGTGTCATCCTTTGTAAGGGTGAGATCCCACGTCAGTTGGGGAGGAGAACGAAACATTCTTTATAAGGGTATGGTGTGAAAATCTCTCCCTGTGAGACGTTTTAAAATCTTGAGGGGAAGCCCGAAAGAGAGTCCGAAGAGGACAATATCTAATAGCAGTGGGTTTGAGTTGTTACATCTTAGATGCTCGAGTTTTGGAAAATCAGTTCATTGAATTCTTATGTAACTGTCCAAGCCCACCGCTAGCAGATATTGTCCTCTTTGGATTTTCTCTTTCGGGCTTAGTTTTTTAAAACGCGTCTCCTAGGGAGAGGTTTCTACACCCTTAGTAAAGAATGTTTCGTTCTTCCTAACATACGCATTTTAAAAATCTAGGGAATCTCGAAAGGAAAAGCCTAAAAAGGACTAGTGGCAAAGTTAGCTATTACATGTTAGATGCTCGAGTTTCGAAAATTAGTCGAGATGGGTATAAGCTGATCTTAATTGTTGTGAATTTTGTTTTGAATGTTCAGCTATATTCAACAAGGAAGAAGACATTGCTGTGTACACTATGAAAGCTGTGGAGGATCCAAGAACTTTGAACAAGACCCTATACATTAGGCCTTCTGGTAACATCTACTCTTTCAATGACCTTGTGTCACTTTGGGAGAAAAAAATTGGAAAAACGCTAGAGAGAATCTACGTTCCAGAGGAACAAGTGTTGAAGAACATCCAAGGTTAGTTTGTTTTTAATAATTTGATACACGAATTAGACCTAAGCATGGGTCGGCACGGTCTCAACTAAGAAATGAGATGCAACGCTCTTACTAGCAAAACGAGATGAGGACGGAGCGTTTCACCGTATCAGAATCATACAAAATTTGTAGTAGCAATTTGAATAGAATTTGATAGATAAAGTATTATTGTTTGTTGTTGCAGAGGCTCCACTTCCCATAAACGTTATACTAGCAATCTCTCACTCAGCATTTGTGAAGGGAGATCATACCAACTTTAATAGAAGCCACAAATTTGTATCCCGATGTTAAATACACGACCGTCGATGAATTCCTCAATCAGTTTGTTTAAACCACTTTCTCGAGCCGAAAATTAAAAGTTTTGACCTATACTGTCATTTTCCTTCAAAAAGGGCCATTTATGACCATGTACGAGATCTTGTAGCACTTACCAGTAAGGCCCTGTCGATTACTATAATGTGAGATTGAGTTTTCATTTTGTGACTTACCTGGTTTCTTTTTCCCGTCTTGAATAAAATTTTGATGACTTTCGTTCATGTTCTTGTTTAATTTCTTGCACTTGAGATTAGGTTAAAAAATCATTGTTTAAAACATACATTTTTATAAGATCTTTAAAAACATCTCACAAACATTGTCATGAATTTATGTGTTTGAAAACATCTTTAAAACGAGACAACGAAATACTAAATGAAATGAATGAACGTTAAAATTAAAAACACTCTGTGTATAAAAGTAAATACACATCCAATTGCCCGTTTAGGATAGCCGTCGTAGGAAAATAGATTGATATGATAGGTCTCACTTATGATTGCATGCGCTTGCATTTAACCCCGATAAGAGGGTCCCTTATTGAGTATTTCTTGAAATACTCAAGTCATATGCTACTCTTATTTTTAGGTAAATGCAAGGTTTTTCTCTACAGCTGACGGTGACATCGCAACATAAGAGAACGTGGCACATGCTTAGGGAAGTAATTTGCATTTTCATTTAGTAACATATAGGTTAATATACGACATTTTTATTTCATTACAGGGTATCTATTAAGAATTGGTTTGGGTTCTATTTCTTTTCATGGCTCGATTGTACGAGAGTGCTTAAGTCTATATGCAGCTTTAGGGTTTACAAAAATCGAGTATTCGCCTAGTAAATCCACATGTATGAATGTGAGTCGTGGGTAAAAAAGTATTATACATACAAACTCACCGGAGTGAAAGAAGATATAATTTGTTTAATAATGATTTTACTTTTAAATTTGTTTTAGGTGACGTTTAATCCAAATTTAAAATATAAGCTATAATTTTTATTATAATATCTAAGAGTGAAAAAAGATATTCACACATGGAGTTATAATTAACATAATTTAGAATAATATGAATAGAAAATTAGAGTTGGTCCAAGTCAAAGTCAACGATAGGAAGGGAATTAATTGTCCTTCATACACGTGGAGAGGTATTGAGAAGAAACCTATATTTTCTTATTTAATTTAAATTAAATTTCTTTATAAGACGTTGGAAATTAAAGGACAAGACAGCTCTTGTCTTTATTGACTTAGTATAAACTTAGGTTAATTTAATAAATAAAATTTTTTAAAAATACAAAAAAAAATTACCATGGACGGAACCATTAACACCACATTTATTATTTGGAGTGTAGATAAATTATTTCGATCTACGGTAAAAAAATAAACTTTTTTTTCTAAAAATTTAAAAATTATAATGTTACTTTTGAAAATTTAAGGGTATTTT
Organism: Cucurbita ficifolia; assembly: GCA_033971965.1. NCBI lineage: Eukaryota > Viridiplantae > Streptophyta > Magnoliopsida > Cucurbitales > Cucurbitaceae > Cucurbita > Cucurbita ficifolia. The sequence continues at coordinate 6,094,080 of CM066980.1, forward strand.
TGGAACAATTTTTAAAACCGAAAGCTTTTTAAAGATTTTTTTAAAGTTAAAAGGTATTTTTGAAAGGTGGCGTGATGGCCCCATCTAAGGGTATTTTTGGAACGATGTTTAAAACTGAAAGTTGTTTTAAAATATTATTTTAAGTTTAAAGCTATTTTTGAAAGGAGGTGTAATGACCTCACCCCTTCTAGGCCCAGCTGACACTCGTTTCTACTACAATGTGTCATCTCACAATCCACTCCTTCAAGGTCCAGCATTCTCGCTGGCACACTGCCTCTCTCCAATCGATATGGGATCTCACAAACCAACTCTCTTTGGGGTTAACGTCCTCGTTGACACACTGCTAGATATCTGACTCTGATACCATTTGTAATAACCCAAGTCCACCGCTAATAGATATTGTATTCTTTGGGCTTTTCCTTTCGACCTTTCCCTCAAGGTTTTTAAAACGCGTTTGCTAGAAAGAGGTTTCCGCACCCTGATAAAGAATGCTTCGTTCTACTCTCCAACCGATGTGGGATCTCACAGAAGGTAAGGACGGTTTCTATCTAAAACAAACGGTAAATGTATTTTTTGAAATTTTGGTAATATTTAAGGGTATTTTTTTAAACTTTTTTTTATAGTTATAAGATATTATTGAAACTTTTGAAAGTTCATAATATCGAGCAAGCCAAATTTACTTCATTGGGATTATGTTTGTTTAATGGTCGATTATTTTTTGAAAAATAATTATATCCTATTAATAAAAATATCTCAGGAAGTTTTTGTTATTGTTGTTCCATATGATTAATTACGTTCTAGTTAATGTGTAGCTTAATTTTAATGGATCTCACGATTAATTAATATAATATTTTAATTAATTATCTTGAAATATCTCGCATTTTTTTTATTAAGGAAAAGAAGTGTGCAATGAAAATAGATACTTGTTCATGATGACGGTTACGTTTATTGAGTGTCCAATAATCAATGTAGTATGCTACCGTTTTTTTTGGGAATAAATCAAACAAACAGTAGCCTAGTTTGTCTCCTGGCTTCCGCTCGATCTTGTATTAGATTGTTCTTCTTCAGATATTATCGAAGTTAAAGACTCGTTATTAATTGAAAGTGTGTATGCCTAGAGTTGAAAACTTTTAAATGTAAAAAGTTCCGAGTCTAGTGGAATTTACGTCCTTGATTTTTTATTTAAATTAAGGTCACCAACCACTACATGTATAACACATCGGGAAAGATAAAAGAATTTTAATTTTAATTTTTTTTCTCTCAAATTTATGAGAATTTTTAACGAATAATATATTTGAATATCTAATATATTATAATATAATATTTAATATATTAAATATTAATTTAAACTCTTTTAATTTTCTTAAAACTAAATTATTTATTTGTCTTACAAAGAGGTTGGACAATTTTCACATCAACTTAGATGCACCCCCAAACACGAGCTTATGATTCTTAGGCTTCCCAACACAGCACCCTAAATACTTGATTTAGATTTCTCGGTTTCTCAGCCTAACACCCTAAACACAGTTTTCGATTCTCAAGTTTCAAACCCTTCTAAATTAACTGCATAGTTCTAATTACACGAATCGAGTTCATTAAGGGTTAAATTTTAAATCTATGATATCTTACTATAAAATAAATAAATTTAGCAAGTTTATTATGAAATCTCCTCTCTAACTCGTTAGTTGAAAGAAAGGGACGTAAACGTCAAAAACCACCCAAGAATTGTTGAAGACGTTACATTCAAATCCCGAACTTTTATTCTAATCATTCTAACTCAAAGTCATAAAACCCGTTGCAATTAAATTTTAATATTTTAATGTCCAATCGAATCGAAACTTTTTTTACTTAATCTAATAGAATAAAAAAGATTTGGGCTAAATTATAAATATTCTATAGTTGGAGTTTATAAATTTTACAATATTGAAGGACTTAATTGGAGCAATTTCACAGATTAGGAAGGGTATTTTTAATAAAAATGAAAATTCGAGGGCATGATCGTAAATAGTATATAATTCGGGGATGTTTTTTGCAATTTACGAAAAATAAAAATGAAAAAAGAAAAAGAAAAAGAAAAAAAAAATGGAGCTCAGAATCCAAGGTTTCCCGAGCGCTTAGACCAGGGACGCGGTTGGCAAATGCGAGCGGACAAATTTACAGAGAGCCTTCATTATCACGCTCAAGAGGAGAGCTCTCACTGTGATATTATGTTGATTTCGATGATTTTGAAGATTTAGGGTTCAAAAAAGCTTGGGATGAGCTAGAAAGCTTTTAGTTCAACAAGGCTTTTTCTGGGGTTTAGGGTTTTTGTGGCCTGATGGCAACCTCAGGCCAGTCGCTCCGCTCTTCCACCGCTGCCTCTAGTGGAGGAAACTTCGACTTGCTTAATCGTATCCTCGCCGACCTCTGCACTCGCGGTCATTCGAAGGTACGCTTCGTGTTCTTTTCTTTTCTTCTATGTTTGTGGTTTTGTTTTCCGACTCGATAAAACCTTTTAGGAGAGCTGAAAATGTTCATTTCTGGATATTATCCACAAAATCAGTGTTTTGCTTTTGTTTTCCTAGTTCCGTTTCTTTCTCGCGAACACTGTTCTGTGCTTTTCTGAGTTCGATGGAGGATGTTTTGGTCAATTTGAGTCTAAGGTAGATGGAGGAGATCAGTGGACGAGATAGTTTAGGTTTTGTGATTTTGGCTAAGTGGCATTAGTACTTAAACCATCTGTCTGTAGTAGCAATGTGTAGTGGAAATTTTGAGTATTATTCTGTTTATGATGGGCATTGTAATTTTTTTGGTTTTGGCATTTTTTTTGTTCGTTTGCATATAACGAATTGCTCTTAAGGTATTTGACAATTTTGTGAATCTGCTCTTGCTTTCAACTATCAATTTTTTTTTTTTTTTTTTTCTGGTATCAGGAATGATGGATAATTTGCTACTTTGCTCCTTATGTTCTGTTGGATTTTTCTTAACCATCATTTGTTTATAGGAGGGGGCTCCATTAGCATTAAAGAAACACATTGAAGAAGCAGCTCGTGATCTTACTGGGGAAGCATTTTCCCGGTTCATGGATCAATTATATGATCGTATGTCTATTCTTTTAGAAAGTAACGATGTACCTGAAAATTTGGGAGCTTTAAGGGCTATTGATGAGTTGATTGATGTGGCTCTGGGTGAAAATGCTTCAAAAGTTTCGAAGTTTTCTAGTTATATTAGGAATGTATTTGAGCTGAAGCGTGATCCTGAAATTTTGGTACTCGCTAGCCGAGTTTTGGGTCATCTAGCTAGGGCAGGTGGAGCAATGACAGCAGATGAAGTTGAACGCCAGGTCTGTGTGAATTTTTGGTTACCTAATATAATTAGTCTGCATAAGTAAATGCTGGATTGTCTTCCATTCTCAGGTAAAAATTGCTTTGGACTGGTTGCGCGGGGAAAGGATCGAGTATCGTCGCTTTGCAGCTGTCTTAATTCTGAAGGTAATCCAGCATTTTGATTTTAGTAATGAAAATTTGATCATTAACATTCTGATTGGATCTATTTATAAACCCATATGGAGCATATGCTATTTTCTTGGTAGGAATTGTTAAATTCTGAAAGATCATTTTCCGAATTGATGGAGTTTTGATGGTTATATGAGAAAAGTGAAGTAGAGTTTATTTTTATTAATTTTTCTAGTGGAAAATTTTCTTTTTGGATTTTGATCATGTGAACTGATCGACATCAATTTTTCTCTTCGTAAATTACTGTAGGAAATGGCAGAAAATGCTTCGACAGTCTTCAATGTGCATGTTCCAGAATTTGTCGATGCCATTTGGGTTGCTTTGAGGGATCCACAGCTGGCTGTTCGGGAGCGTGCTGTAGAGGCATTGCGTGCTTGCCTTCGTGTCATTGAAAAGCGAGAGACGCGTTGGCGTGTGCAATGGTCAGTTATAGAAAACATTGTAGGTTGATCATTTAATGTTTTGTTAAATTTTTATGCTGGATAGAATAAATTGTCATTTTATGCTTGATAGAATAAAGCCACTGTGAACTTGCCTTTGTGTTATTGAAAAGTGTGAGACATGTAGGAGTGTGTGATGGTCAGTTATAGAAAATGTATTAGGTAGATGATTAAATGTTATGCTAATTTTCTTTTGCTGGATAGAATCTATGGTATGGCATAAAAAATTATTGTAATATGAATACGTAAAAGAAATTACAAAAGTCAAAAAAATAAATGATGTGGCACATATTATGTGAGGATTGCTTTGTAATTTTGTTTTATTTGGTTGTGAGTTAGTTTAATTGATTAGTTAGCTTAAATCATCTATAAATGCAGTTTTAATCCCTTGTATTTGAACTATTTGATGCATATTAAACACCCTCTTGGTCCATTGTGTGGTGGTGGTGGGGGGGGGGGGGAAGGGAAACATATTTTTCCCTATCAGTCTGTGGGGGATGGACTCCTCTATTCTATGTTTCCTATCTCTATCATTTGTCTTTCTTTAAATATTGTTTGGCGTCTGAATTTTTGGTATGGTCGGGGAGCTCAGCTTCCTTTTCTTTTGTATTTTGTCACTCTTTGTCTGATAGGGAATGTAGGGTGCAAGGGAAAAACTGAAAAATCGAAAAAATTGCTCGAATTGAACGAAACCACTGTACTTTTGGTTGAAACCAGTTCAGTTTTTCGGAACTCAAGTAGCTCATTAAGCTAAAAAAAAAAGAGTTCCTCACTACGAAAGATATGTAACGGATGGTGTACTGATAGATCTGGTTATTAAAGTTTGTGTATAAGGAAAATTGATTAAATTCAATTGGTTTTGGGTTTTGGATAAAAACAAGTCTAATATACCTAAGGGTACCAATAATATTTATATTCAAATTCGTAATATGTGCACACGGTATTATCTGTCCAGTCGGCTACAAAGACTCCCTAAGATGGTCAGTGACGTGCGCTTGAGTTCAGGCCTTAGAGAATGGATGTTCGTCTTTGGCGCCCCAACCCTTTAGGGAGTTTCTCTTGTAGTTTTGTTTTTTTTGGACCTTTCTCTTTTAGAGTGCATTTTTATGCCATGTGGAATGTCAAAATTCCAAAAGGTAAAGTTCTTTGTCTGGCAGGTTATCCATAGAAGAGTAAATGCTCTTGATAGACTTTTGAGTAAGTTGTGCTCTTTGGTTGGGTCGTTTTGTTGAAAGAAAGATGAGTATTATTGATTTGCACTATATTTTAATACTTTAATAATACTAAATCTTTCCTTCATAGGTTAAGCTTGACAAGTTAATTAACTCACAACGAGATAAGATAAAGATTTAGGGGAAAGAAATGTCACCTAAAAAACATACTGATTTGTCCCAAATTTGTGCTACGTTCAGTCTTCTGCAGCTATAGTTTCTACTATGATGGAGACTACAAATGTCCCTCAAACTTGTGCTATAAATCACTCTTTAAATTGTCAAACAAATACTATTGACTTTCAAGTACCACAACTCGGTAGCTTAGCATAAACAAAAGAATAAATCCTCAACCCATAAGAGAGAATAAACTTTATTCCCTCACGTTTACCCACTGCCACACTGCATTAACTTCAACCATGCATTGTAACTTAGAGTTTCTCTGTAACGACCCAAGCCCACTGCTAGCAAATATTGTCCTTTTTGGGCTTTTCCTTTCGGGCTTCCCCTCAAGGTTTATAAAGAATGCTTCGTTCTCCTCCCCAACCGATGTGGGATCTTACAATCCACCCCCCTTTGGGGCCCAACGTCCCTGCTGGCACTCGTTCCCTTCTCCAATCGATGTGGGACTCCCTGATCCACCCCTTTGGGAGCCCAGTGTCCTTGCTGGCACATTGCCTCGTGTCCACCCCCTTCAAGGCTCAGCCTTCTCGCTAGCACATCGCCCGATGTCTGGTTCTGGTACCATTTGTAACAGCCCAAGCCCACCGCTAGCAGATATTGTCCTCTTTGGGCTTTCCCTTTTTGGCTTTCCCTCAAGGTTTTTAAAATGCGTCTGCTAGGGAGAGGTTTCCACACCCTTATAAAGAAGGCTTCCTTCTCCTTCCCAACCGATGTGGGATCTCACTCTTTATAAATTAAGCCATAGGTCGCATGATTCTTCCAATGAAGTAAAAGCCAATAATTATATCCTCCAAAACATGAATTGTGCGCCCTTGGTGAGTTTTGTCTCCACACAAAATCCATCATCTTTATTGGAGGGCAGAAGATGATATAAGTCATATTCTCTGCCATTGCGACTTTACTCGATGTGTTTAGAGACACTTTTTTTGTGACTTTGTTCATTTAACTCATCACCGAGTCATGAGTAAGATGATTGAGAAGTTCTTCCTCCTCATTTTAGAGGGGGGAGTCTTTTTGTGGAAAGTTGGGGCATGCGCTTTATAGTGAGGTCTCTAGAGTGAGAGAAACAATAGTCTTTAGAGCCGTGGAGAGGGATCAAAGCGAGGTGTGGTCCCTTGCTAGGTTTTATGTTTCTCATTTGGCTTTGGTCACAATCCTTTTGTAATTATTTGTTAGGTCTTATTTTGCTTCAATGCAACCTCTTTCTTTTGTGGTGCTTCCCTTTGTGGTTGGTATTTTTGGGTGTCCGTTTATCTTTTCATTTTTTTCGATTAAGGGCCAAATTTTTGAAAAAAATGGAAGGGAAGTAGGATTTCTTATAATGTTTGTTTGGGATTTGACTGCTTTTTGTTTGTTCATATTTGCTCTTAATAACGGCTTTTTGAAAAGAATTGTCATTCTAAGCAAATCTCCTAAGTTACTTGACTAGCAGGGCTGAGTCTCCTCATCTAAACTCTCTTACTCCCGACCCTCCTTCAAATTATAGGGTTGTAACTTTCTTCCAAGATGGCTCTGCATCCTTTGTTTGCCCCCTACCCTTGGAAAGTTTCTAATATATTGCAATCAAAATGGATACTTAAGCTGACTGGTTTTGGCTTTTAGTCTGATTTAGCACTTTTCTTAGCCTATTTATGAGAACTTTGGCAAAAGCTTGTAGAGGGTTGTAACAAAGCTTATGGCTTGAACTTAGACACCCGTCTCCCTAATCTTCTTCGGAATTAAGCATAAGTCTCGTTCACACAAGAGATTATAATACCACTTTCAAAAACGTTGTGGAACACCGTAAGAGTATCATTTTTTATGATGTTTCACGCCTTTTTCAGAAAGTAACTACAGGTAAAAAGAAGGTTTATGGCAAGCCACCTTCTTTACCACTTTGTGGTTTATTTGGATGGAAAGGAATTGAAGAATTTTCAAGGGTGTCAAGGGTTATTGGGGGGGGGGGAGGTCCCGAGCTTGGTGACTTTTATGCTCCTCTAGGTGATAATTTATTTATTTTTTATTTTTTTGTAAATTTGTTTACTTTTTATTTTTGGAGAAATCAGGTACTTGAAGAATTGGACGCCTAAAGTTTCTTGCATAAAAATTTGCTTGTTATAATGCTCATCCTTTTCTCAAAATTCCACGATCCTTTAATATCCATGTGTGCCCATATCTTTATTGGTTTTGCATTGTTGGCTTGAAGGTTGTGGAGGAGTATTTTTTTTTTTTGAACAAGAGGCATCTTTTCAGAGATGTGAACTGATTTACAAGAACTATTTTGTTATCTTTGTTTTTTATTGGGAAAAATTATTCTGTTACGAGGATATATTATGTTCTTTAGCAGTTCTGATTGTGTTCTCTGTGCTTGTTCTTGCATGCTTGTGGGTCTTGCTACCCGTTTATAGAATTAACTTGCTTGCATTTTTGTGTGACTGTGCATCTGCCAAATGCGTCTCTTCACTGATACTCTATTTGATTAAAGAAACTGTATATGTTTGCTTTCATTTGACAGGTACTATCGAATGTTCGAAGCCACACAAGATGGGTTGGGTAAAAATGCTCCTGTTCACAGCATACATGGTTCCTTACTTGCAGTTGGTGAACTTTTGAGGTTAGTGTAGATGGCATATTTTGGATGCATGAATTATCGTGGTGCTGTCTTTCCTTGGTATCTGTGTTTGGTGAAGGTCCATTTTGTAATGTCTTAATTTTTTTTTCACATAATAACTTACGATTTTTCTTTGTTTAGTTGTGAATAATGTTTCAAGCATCAATGTGTTTATCATGTTTGGGCAGTGGTGAAAATCAATGACACCTCTTTTTTCTTACCCTTTTGCTGCTTGTTGTTGGTCTTCTATTTTTTTTGATATTTAAGATTTAGTCGGTGTTTGATAATGCAAGTTGGAACATCCTTCTAGATTATATTGGCCCGGGTTTATCTTCACATGGTCATCTACTTTGAGTTAATGCTGTCAAATGTAACTTGAGAGTTTTGATTTGCTAGAAGCTAAAGGATATTCAAAGACTAGACAAAAGTTTGGATGGAAAAATTTGACATCACTATATTCAAGCTTCTAATTCGTGTGCTCTCTATCATTTATTTGTTCACTATTCTCATAATGATATTTATATGCATTTATTTTTTTACTTTCTTTGGGAGTTTATCTCCTTTGAACATTTTTGTATCTTTTCATTGTTTCTCTGAGAAGTTCCTATCTTATTTAAAAAAGAAAAATATTTCAAACATCATTTGAGATGTTTGTAATGGGGTGAGGTGGGAATTCCATGGTTTGAGTTGTACTTATTAACATTTAGCGATGGATGCCCGCATCTTACACTTTTTGAGCGTGAGATTGGTTTCTTTTATTTTCTGTCTTCTGATCCATGAAATTCTGGGTTGGGGCTTTTCTCTTTTTCTTTGGATATTTCACCGCATCAATAAAATATTTCCTTAGGAACTCCCGACTAAAAAAAAAAAAAAAAAAAAAAAAAACAATCAGAAAGAAGAAAAGAAGAAGGAACAAAAGTTTTGCCCAACTGATTAATGTGACTCTTATTCTCACTTTTGCCATGCCTGTAAATTTTCTTACATTTTGGTCTTAGTTAATCAAGTTTTCTCTGTTTGGTTGAGTAATGCATCCTCTAACCAATCATCTCAAAGTGCTTTGGCTTCAGCTTCTCTTAGACTGCTTCTGTCTTTCGAACATTGGTAGCACATAATTTCCTTACCTTCACTAGTACCTCTTCTCTGTCTCATGAGAAACTAATGGAAAAAAGTTAGAATATCAAAGTATCATGTTCCATTTTAGTGCTGTAGTTCCTAAAATTCTAAGTGTGTTTAATAGCATAAAATTATCATTGCTGTTTCGTTTAGAAACATGAAGTCATAAAAATAATAGAATGTTAATTCATTTTCCAGCTGTAGTATTTTTTTGAATCTTTACCCATTTTGGGACTTCTCATATGAACTATATGACCCCAGTATTGAACTGTAGTACATTCTTCTCTATTTAGTCTTTTTGGAAATCACCTGTTGACTGATATATTCTCTATCTTGATAGGAATACCGGTGAATTTATGATGTCAAGATATAGAGAAGTTGCTGATATTGTCCTTAGGTACCTGGATCACCGAGATCGTCTTGTACGATTGAGCATAACTTCATTATTACCTCGAATTGCTCATTTTTTACGTGATAGATTTGTGACAAACTATTTAACGGTCAGTTAATTTTTCCTTCTTATTTGTGATATTGTCTTAGCATGGCAGTTTATCTAAGTGTTTTGGAGCTTATTTGCTTTGTAACTCACATTGTGTGTACAATTTGTAGATATGCATGAATCATATTCTCACTGTTTTGAGAACACCAGCTGAGCGTGCCAGTGGGTTCATTGCGCTTGGAGAGATGGCTGGTGCTTTAGACGGGGAACTCAAACACTATTTGCCGACCATAACACATCACTTACGTGATGCAGTATGTCATCAACTATCTTGCTAGCATCTTTTTTGCCTTATTTGGCAGTTATTTTTTCTTGTAGTGTTGAGAATTTGTTAGTTAGTTTGATGGTTTATGAAATTTATCAAATATCTTAATCGTCAGATTGCTCCTCGTCGTGGTAGACCTTCACTTGAGGCGTTGGCTTGTGTTGGAAGCATTGCAAAAGCCATGGGGCCTGCTATGGAATCTCATGTTCGGGGTCTCCTGGATGTTATGTTCTCAGCTGGTCTGTCCCCTACACTTGTAGAATCTCTGGAGCAAATTACTATCAGGTATACATACATAAGTCTTTCACCACTTTTTTTTTTCTCGTATGATGTTGTTTGATACTCTTTCCAAAAATCTCATGGCATTTACTTTTATTTTGTTTCAGTATTCCCTCCTTGCTTCCCAGTATTCAAGAGCGGCTTTTAGAATGCATTTCAGTTGTTCTATCAAAATCACATTCTCCTCAGGGTAGGCCAAATGCTTTGGTGGGAAGGGGAAATGTGATGACAGTTCCTCAGCCAGTGTCAGATCTTTGTGGTTCATCTCTTGTGCAGCTTGCATTGCAAACACTTGCTCGTTTTAACTTTAAGGTTCATTATGTACAGTTTGAAAATAACTCAATATAAAAAATTTCTTTTAGTCTACAATTTTGTTTACATGGTATAGGGTCACGACCTTCTTGAGTTTGCACGGGAGTCGGTCATTGTGTATCTGGATGATGAAGATGGAGCAACACGTAAAGATGCTGCCCTATGTTGTTGTAAATTAGTTGCAAATTCCTTTTCCGTCATGACATGCACACAATTTGGTACTAGTAGGCCTAGTCGCGCAGGTGGGAAACGTCGCTGCCTTGTTGAGGAGGTATAAATGGTTTCTGTTTTATTTTATCTTTGGTCATCGAATTGTTGTATTGTTATATTATTATTATTATTTTTTTGCAATCATACACTCTTTCTTCTCCCTTTTCTTCTTAAGTTACATCAAGATCCTCACTACTCAGTACTAGTTGGTATGCTAGGTTAAGTTTTTTACTTGGATCCTCATAAGTGGATTCCTTCATATTGATCTTATATCATGATATAAGTAAGTAGTTTTTATTGTATCGGCCAAAAACCTGACTAATTGATCTTTACGGTGCTTCTTCTATCAATTAGATCCTTTATCCATATAATAAAGTATCTAGGCATACCTATTTCTTCAAATTTCTACTTCTATGAAGTTTCTTTCTTTGATACAGCTGATACAAATCGTTAGTTTGGACAATACATATGTAGAAAGCCCATTTTTTTCTAGTATTTATTATCAAATTTGCTCTTTTATTTTCTTTCTAGAGGTTAAGTTTTTTACTTTGCTAGTCCTCTACAAAAGTCTTTTAACACCTTGGACAAGGTGTTAAGGAGGTGCCAAATATCGAAACTATACTATGAAGAGAGTAGGTTGTGACCCTCACATCGAGTGAAGCAAAGCAGTGATCCTCGAGAGGCGCCCATTCGGGTCAATATAGAAGAATACCATGATGCGACTAAGGAGGACAGTGCATCATCCAACACACCATATAACGTGTGCATTGAAGAGGGAACGGGACATAAGCAAGATAGGGGCAACAAGTAGACATGAACGTCACATATAGGCTTGTTGAAGGGCCAGGTGGGCCCAGGCCTTAACCTCGAAAGTTGGGTTCCAAAGGGAATTTAGACATACGGTTCTGGAGTCAAGTCCATCCATATGAAATATGAAAGCTTGCCAAAATTGGGGTTCAATCAGACATTGAGCTAATGCTCCAAGACATCGTCTGTCCGCTCGCCAAAATCATGTCTACACTTGTTAGTTTGGAAATGCCTCATAATGTACGAGGGAGGCATGGTGCCAGCTCTCCACCACCCCTTGGCCCTGTGGCCTAAGCAAGCTACCTTTTGACACATGCGTGTCACAGTGAGGGCGAGTGTTCCGAGACAAGTGTCTCGGGCGACTTCCTTTGAAATGGATTTTTCAAGGACAGTACTGGGCGGCACAGTCTGTCGATGCACCCTGGCCCATGTGTCGGAGGTTGGATTATGCATCCTCTATCTGGTACAGAGTCTGTAAATGACATGACATGGGCACGGGAGGGTCAATGCCTCGATAGAACTCAGATGCATAGATGTTTGTGATGTCCCGATGTGATGAATGACAAGTGGGCCCGTTCTCGGTGGCATGACCGAGTGAGCTACGATGGCCAACGACACCTCGAGACTTGGGATGACGTCAAGACATATGGCCATGTCGATTGGGAACCAAGATGACAGGATGAGATGCAATGTAGCATTGAGAGACCTTGGCCCCGAGTAGAGGCAAGGTCGAGTTGAATGACTTGGCCTAGTGTAGAGGCAAGTCGGTTGTGTTGCAGACAATTGAACATGCACGCGCAGGCGGCGTGTGTGGCCGAACAAGCTTGGATTCTGCACAAGTGATGTTCGGTTGACAAAGACAAACTTTGCCTAAGGTTTGACGAACCCACAAAGTGGGGCGAAAAATATATATGGGGTTGGGTTTCCCTCAAGGCTGGTCATGAGTGTGTCAAAATCATGACGCCACACGGTTGAAAAAGTATGACCGTGACACCCAACAAATGGACCAATATGTTGTATTCTTTGTTGGAGCACAACAAAGGATCTTGATAAAATTCTTTGGGATTGTGATTTTGCCTGTGCAGTTTGGAATCAGTTTATAGGAGTTTGGCCTAGGCTTGGTTAGGCATATAAGCTGCAGAGAGATGATTCATCCTCCCTTTCACGAGAAGGGAATGTTTATGTAGCAAACAAGGGTGTGTATCATTTTATGGGGTCTTTGAGGAGAGAGGAGCAATAGAGTTTTTAGTGGGCTTGAGAGATCTTTGAGGGAGGTTCGGTCTTTTGTTAGATTCTATGTGTCTCAATGTGCTTATATTACAAAGTCGTTTGGTAATTCTTCGTCGCAAAAGCCGTCAAATGCGGAAGGCGATAGAGGGAGGATGCTAATGGCCATACATAATTCATGACTGTTTTTGAATTATTGTTTCTTATTATAAAAATTTGGGATTTTCTTGTAAGTTGTTTGTGCATTCCCCACTTCTGTTTTGGACCTTTTTAGGAATTTTCCATAAAAGACGTTGTTCTAACCTGTGCAGCCCACTATGTTTTTGTACTAATATATGCCTTTTTACAGCTTGTGGAAAAGCTTCTTATTGCAGCTGTTGCAGATGCTGATGTTACTGTTCGCAATTCCATCTTTGTTTCTCTACATGGAAATAGGGGTTTTGACGATTTTATAGCACAGGCTGATAGTCTGAGTGCAGTATTTGCTGCACTTAATGATGAGGTAATTCATTACTTTTAAATTATGGTTTGAGGATGTCAAGTGCAGTTTGCTTTGGTGTGTTAATATGCTGGGTGCAATGACAATTTTCAGAGCAGTGCTGGACTCTGAACTTTTTTGAATAGTGCTTGTTGATGTCTTGTTTCTTATAAGGATCAAATTTATTTTTCACAAGTGTGCGAATTTGATACAATGATGTAGGATTTTGATGTTCGAGAGTATGCAATATCTGTCGCTGGGAGATTATCTGAAAAAAATCCTGCATACGTTCTTCCAGCACTTCGTCGCCATCTTATACAATTGTTAACCTATTTGGACCAGAGGTAATCTTAAGCAGGTTTTAGTCTTGGATTCTTAAATCTATCATTTTTAATTGATAATGAACATTATAACTTATAGAAGTTCAATTTATTGCAAGGCATCAGTTAATTTTTTAAAGTTAGCAGTGCAGATAATAAATGCCGAGAAGAAAGTGCGAAGTTGTTGGGTTGCTTGATACGCAATTGTGAACGATTAATACTTCCTTACATTGCTCCAGTTCACAAGGTTCAGTAAATCATATATTGCTCATCAACTTCTGTGTCTCTCTTTCATGCAAACACTTGCACTCTCACACTCTCTACATGCACTCTCTTTCTTGCACTCTGTCTGTTTGTCTGTCTCTTTTCTCTCATCTGTACATTGGATATTTTCTGTAGGCACTTGTGGCAAGGCTTAGCGAGGGCACTGGGGTGAATGCTAATAATGGCATTATCACTGGAGTTCTGGTTACTGTTGGAGATCTTGCTAGAGTGGTGGGTGACCTTATGCATGTTTCTGGCATTAAGCATTCCAAATAATTACTCTGTTTTACAAATTAAATCTTGTTGTTTATGAGTTAGGGAATTTGACCATCCTTTTGGCCTGCCTCTCCCCTTCCCTTCTAAACGATGTTTCATGTGTAGTGGGTGTGCCATGCTCTCAATTTTTGTGCTAGTCAGGATTGTTGTTGTAGTGTTAATGTTTTTGTCATGTCATGTTTTTTTGTTTGTTTGGAATAATTACCATTTCCAAGAGAAGAATATAAGAGGGGGAATGTGTTTTGTCCAGTAACTTGTGGAGCACATATACTTTGGTTGAATGACCCTCTTAACACTTGTGTAACATTCGGCAAGAGCATTTTTTTAATGAAAAAACTAAGAGCATTTATCTCAACATAGAAAATGGTGTTGTAGTTTATTGGTGTAAGGTTTCCCTTCAGTGATGTCTAGAGGTGGACCTTGTTTTCTGCGGTCCATTGGAATTGTCATTTTTCAATTTAATTTTCTGAAGGACCAACAATGACATTAAACTCTTGGACAAACATCCCTTGAAAGGTTGCAATTGCAATACATCCTTTTGTTGCATTGGGGTCTACAAACACAAGATTTTATTAGGTCCACTTTTTGCGGCCACTTTAATTCCAGCTGCTTATGCACTGTACCCAGGTATAAGATTACTGTCCACGAGGAAATTGCACTTTGAGATATCGATGTACAAGTTCATTGGTTCGTCGAACGATAAAAGCTTTTATCGTAAATGTTTCTCTGTCTGCTTTACTGTATGCATATCATCAAATTAGGCTATCCAATTGTGTCTAAAAATGGATGTAGGGTTTCAATTGCAAGGGGCCATAAAGGTATAGGGTTTCATTTGTTCACTCAAAAGGATATGACTAACCACTTATAAAGTCTTTGTAAAGGCTGTCTTCCACATATTTGGATTTGATGGTAGCCACTTATTAGGTCTGATTTTAAATATGGAGGCACTACTTAATTGATGAGATCAGAAGTCTATAAATTGTGAATCCATAATTGTATTGATTGTTATTTTGTTTTTGGACCTTCTGATATAAGTTATTTAATATCTTGTTTCTTACCATTAAAAAAAAAGTGAGTAAACCTATAAAAAAATTTAATTCTGCTTGCATTTCCCCCCTTTGTTTAGGAATTCCTCAATTTGGAGAACGGTCAAATGTTTCACAAAAAAAAAAAAAAAAAAAAAAAAAAAAAAAAAAAAAAAAAAAGAGCACGTCAAATGTGTTACAATTTTTCGTTTCTTTATTTTCTCTATGGTTGTTGACAGGGTGGTTTTGCAATGAGACAATACCTCCCTGAACTCATGCCGTTGATTGTTGAAGCCCTGTTGGACGGAGCTGCTGTTGCAAAACGTGAAGTGGCTGTCTCTACCCTCGGTCAAGTTGTTCAGAGCACTGGGTATACGACCTTTTCATAATGCCTTTAATGTTTATGGATTCTCATGTTTACCTTAGGGTCTTTGTTAAGACATATATCTGGAGTTTGGACCCAACCTAATCGTTTAGGTTGCAATTTTTTCCAACCTAAATGATTCTGATTAGATGGCAGACCAATCCCAATCAAACCAACCTTTTCATTGAATTGATTTTAGTCTCGTTGGGTAAAATTTACTTTCAAAATGTATGGAAAACAATAGTGGAGTAATACTACTTCGAAATATCCATTACCTATTTTTCCACTTTGAATTAATGGAAGTAGCTCTCTCTAGATCGTGAGGAACAATAGAATATTTGGCTTGATGGATTTGAATCTGCTAGATTAAGGTCTCATGTTGATGTTCTCTTTTGAAGCCTTTTTTGTTGGTGTTCCATTACTGGATGTTTAAATCGGGATGTTTTTATTTTTCCTTTGTATTTTTTGCCAACTTTATTGTTTTTATTTCACTCATTTTTGTATCTTCTACGCATTACGCTCTTTTAATTTCTGCAATGTATTGTTTAAAAATAGCGCGTCCTTTTTGTTTTGGTCCT
This sequence comes from Cucurbita ficifolia, assembly GCA_033971965.1. Classification (NCBI taxonomy): domain Eukaryota; kingdom Viridiplantae; phylum Streptophyta; class Magnoliopsida; order Cucurbitales; family Cucurbitaceae; genus Cucurbita; species Cucurbita ficifolia. The sequence continues at coordinate 6,110,015 of CM066980.1, forward strand.
ACACATGTAAATTGTTCTATTTAAAATAAAAAAAATTTCTTCATTGGAAGAAGCCTTGAGTGACATTTTCTTTTATTTTCTTTGTAATTTTACCCCTTCATGATGACGGAAGAATTAATATTTTCACTGTCATGATAGGTATGTTATAACTCCGTACAATGAGTACCCGTTGTTGCTTGGCCTGCTGTTAAAATTGCTTAATGGTGAGCTAGCTTGGTCTACTAGACGTGAAGTATTAAAGGTAGCTATTCTAGAACCAGACAAAGTGTCTGTTTAGAATACCTTAAGTTCATTTTCTTTTTCTAAAGTGCTTTCTTCAACACAATTTTTTTTGTTGTTGTACTATTTTCAAAAGTGATTCTATTAGTTACAAATTTGTTTATTTTTCATACTAATTTTAAAGATTTTAAGTTCATCTCTTTATTTTTTGGATAATATTTCTCTAAGTGTTGCTTCAAAAGTAGTTTTTAAATCAACCCAATTCTTATTAAGTGTTTTTTATTCATTAAGATTTAAAAAAAAAAAAAAAGATTATGATTGTTTAAAATCATTCCAGAAGCATGCTAAACAAATTATTAATAAGCATTTGTTTTCAAAATTTATTTCAAACACACTAGAAGTTTATATCATTAACGTGCTCAATTCTAAATCAATTGACCTTCATCAGGTTCTAGGAATAATGGGTGCTCTGGATCCTCATGTGCACAAAAGGAACCAACTAAGTTTGCCAGGGTCTCATGGAGAAGTTACACGTGCAGCAAGTGATTCTGGTCAACATATTCAATCTGTGGATGAACTTCCTATGGAGCTGTGGCCCTCGTTTGCAACATCCGAGGATTATTTTTCCACGGTACTCTGCTCGATGAAGTATAGTACATAGATACACAATTCTAAAAGTTTGTTAAGGTGTCAATTAAACATTGGATTCAATTAAGTGGTCCAGATCTAGTTCCCTTTTGGGGCCACCAACTGCCATATATGTTCCACTAGGTTTCTAAATTATGAGATATTTGAATTGAAAATAAGTCATAAATAGAGGAATGAGAAAGATAGATGTTTCTGGTACACGTACTTGTCTGTTCACCTGTATTAAAATCTTCAGGTGGCAATTAATTCACTCTTAAGAATACTTCGGGATCCTTCCCTTGCGAGTTATCATCTTAAGGTGGTTGGATCGCTTATGTTCATATTCAAGGTATGCAGATGAAGCAATTATTTTCTAGTTAGTTGTTCTCAGACTTGAGTTTGCTCCATTGTAACTAATTTTTCCAATTTTTCGATGTACAAATATAGTCTATGGGCCTCGGTTCTGTTCCATACTTACCCAAGGTCAGTTTATGTGATGATGAATTTAATTAATTTGGAATTTGTTCACTTGTCTAAATTATTTCCTGCTCTCAACTTCAGGTTTTGCCCGATCTGTTCCACACTGTTAGTACATGTGATGATACTTTGAAGGACTTCATAACGTGGAAACTTGGAACTCTAGTGTCTATTGTCCGCCAGGTTTATAACAAACTGCAGTGTATTGGCATTTTATCCATGCTATAAATGATGTGGTTATCCAAGAATATTCTAAAGCTTATGCTTATGCTTGTGCAGCACATTCGCAAATATTTACCTGAATTGCTCTCTCTTATATCAGAATTGTGGTCATCCTTCAATTTTCCCTCTACCACTCGTCCTCCGCTTGGCTATCCGGTTAGCATGTTTTCTCATCTTTTATTTTTATATTATTTTTGTTTGGTTGGTGGGTGGGTTGGGGGGGGGGGGGGGGCTTGGTGGTGGTTGTTAATGGACCTTTCAGTTTCATTCTTCATGCTTTATACCATTAAATTGCTTCTGGCTGATATTGTATTTTAATTTGTTTGTTTAGGTTCTTCACTTGGTGGAACAACTTTGTTTAGCTCTCAATGATGAGTTCAGAATGATTCTCCACATTATTCTTCCTTGTTGTATTCAAGTACTAAGTGATGCTGAGCGGTGTAATGATTATACCTATGTTCTTGATATTCTTCACACTCTTGAAGTTTTTGGGGGTTAGTACGCACTGTATTTGGACTACAGTTTTATTATTATTTTTATTGTATTATCATTATTTTCTCAGTTATGTGGCTTTCAATGTAAAGTTTCTTGTAGTTAATACTGTTCTTGTTTTGATATTAACTTTTAATCACTGATCCACCCAAATGAATTATTGTAGTCAACTAGCAATGTACATCACTTTTTCTCTCTTTTTCGTTTGTTTTCTTTTTTCCCCCCTTAATAAGAGACGATAAGAATTTATATTGCTCAACACCACCAAGTTCTCCTGTTGTAGTGAGTTGGTCCTGTTGTATTTCTCATTATGTTTTATGCTAAGTGAGGTTTTTACTGGTTCATGTCGTTAGTTTTTTCCTATTTAATGTAACCTGTTGTGTTTGAACATGTAATTCATGTTGAAGGCACATTGGACGAACATATGCATCTTCTTCTTCCTGCACTTATTCGTTTATTCAAGGTGGATGCTCCAGTAGACATAAGACGTGCTTCAATCAGAACTTTGACAAGATTAATCCCTCGTGTGCAGGTTCATCATTGACCCACCTTGTGCATATGCTAGTTTTTTTTTTTTTTTTTTCTCTTTTATACATTAGAAGTTTTACTGATATTATTTTTTAAAATATTTTTTAATGTTAGAAACGAAATATTATTGATCTGAAACTAAGGTGTACAAAATGAGTGAATCAAGGGTATCCCCGAAGTAAAGAGATAAATTGTCGTACAGTTTAGAAATTTCAGTTTTTTTTTAAAATTTTAATTTTGTCAGTTGAGAAATTGGGAGTTGCAGAGAGATAGGAGAGATTTAGACGATGAGATATTTTATTATGCATCTTGCACTGACTGAGGTCTAATATCACTAGCTGGTGATTTTGAACAAGCTTTCGCTTACAATTGAAGAGATTTTTAACAAAAATAGTTTAAAATCTTCATGATAAAGTGTATGTGCTATAATAACATCATAAACACTTTTTTCCCAAAAAGAAAATCTTTACATAATCTTTTATATTTCTTGTCTCAGTTTATCTTACTGTAATAATTTTGTCAGGTAACTGGCCATATATCTTCTCTTGTGCATCACCTCAAGCTTGTCTTGGATGGGTCAGTCTCTCTCCCTCTTCCTTCTTTGTGTATATAAATATATAAATACATACATAATGAGCAAATATTCTAGATATCAGCTTCGTAAGAAAAATAATATTTGAATGCTACATATTTATCTAGTGCTGAAGCAATAACAATGGCTGGATAATTAAGAACCTTTTACTTAAGCAAACTTAATAATTAGATCAATAAAAAAAAATAGTATCTTAAAGACAAAAAGTTTAACCATGTTCCAAGAAATCAATTAGGCGGAGGCTGGGGCTTGTGCTTGACACAACTTGCTCTAAGTTATCTTCTTAGCCTTACATGCCAGTGGGCGATGGCCAAAGTCAATCTTTTCCCATAAAAGAATTTGAAGCTAGTTGTGGAGTAGTGGGCATGAAAGAGAAGAGAGGAAGATTTGTCCATTGACATTTACCTCGAGGTTTCTTTGAATAGTTAATTTTCAAGAACCACAATCAACATCCCTGAAATCAAAGATAAACCACCCTTTTGACATAAGACCTTTGATTATTTTTCTAAACTCATTGATGCCAAGACCACCCAGAGAAAGAGAGGCTGTATCCTTTGACCAGTTCACTAGATGGTTCCCACATCATTGGTAATTCCGTGCCAAACAAAGTTTTTAACAATTGTCTCCAAGATTATACTTTTTTATTTTTGTTGTAATTCGAAATGGAGAGGTAATACAAAGAAATTTCGTTGAGGTGGCCAAAGTCAACCTCCCTCCTTTGGGGTATAGAAGAACTTTACCACTTTGCTAAGCCTTGAACTCTGTCAAAATAGAAGAGGGGAAGGCATTCCTCTCAGTTGCAGCCTGAGATAGGAGAAGTTGAGAGTCACAATTATACTCGAAAATCGAGACCTTCTAGGCCTCATCTTTGTGGTCACCTATTGAAGGAAAGGAAGAAGCTTCTTTGGTTGGCTACCATTCGACCCCTCTTTTGGAATTTTTGGGGAGAAAGGAACAACCCAGTTTTCAATAATAAGTTCACCTCAAATGGCAATCATTTTAGAAAATACTTGTTATACTGCCTTTTATTGGTGTAAATGCTCCTCTTTACAGATTATAGTTTTTGACCCTAGCCCGCTAATTGGAGGGTTTTTTTTTTCATCCACCTACAGTTGCTAGGTTCTTCCCTTTCCTTTGTTTATTTCATTTATCAATGGAAACATTTGTTTCCTTCTAAAAGAAAACTGCGCTGGATAATAGTTCTTACCTCAATAATGTTTTTACCTCCAGAGCATAAAGCATGTGTTGTGAATCTCTGCAAGGACAGTCAACTATTCCATTCTTATTAATGGTAGAGGTAGGATTCTTGCTTTAAGAGGGCTTGGACAATGTGCTTCCCTCTCCGCCTTCTTGTGTTGGCTTGTAGTGGATATCCTGAGTAGACTAGTCACGAGGGGGTATGTTTGAGGGGTGTCAAGTATTTGAGAAAATTTTCATTAAAAAAAACATTTTCTATTTGGGAAAGGAAGACTATTAATATTATAAATCACATCCTATACTTCCCATTTATTTCAGGCTTGAAGATTAACAAGAGTAAGTGTCCGGTGTTAGGCTTGAATGATGGTCCTTGAATTTAGATAGATGGAAATCACTAATGGATTATGAGGTCGGCTCTTGCCCCTTCTTGTATCTAGGTTTACCATCTGGAAATAATTTCGTTTTTGGGACCTGGTCTTAAACAAAATCCAATTCTTAAACACCTTGCCTCTTGGAAGATGAGCTTCTTCTCTAAGGGAGGTACATGGTAGGATAAACTCTAATCTAGTTGGTTTTGAGTAGAATCTTGACTTGCTTCCTCTCTTTGTTTTAGATCCTTAGGTCAGTTGATGAGAGATTCTTTGTGGGGCATGTTTGACAAGGGGAAGGGATTGCATGTGGTTAAGTAGGATATGGGGTCCAAACCGATGGACCACCATGGTAACTTGAAAGTGTAATGAGGCTGAGTGGTTGTGACTTCCTTGGGAGTTTGACACCGTGTGGCACTTTCCTCTATGAACTAAAGTTTGTTTATCGTTAAAAAAGTCTATTTCACCTTAAGTAAGAATTATGTTTTGCAGTAATATTTTCCTGTTACTTTGGAACAGTCATGAATTACACAGATTTGTGCCCTTTGTTTACTCATTTTTCTTCTTCATTTCATTACTCCTTCATTTGATATTAAAATTTTATGTGTACAGGAAGAATGATGAGCTCCAAAAGGATGCAGTTGATGCGCTTTGTTGCCTAGCCCAGGCCCTTGGGGAAGATTTCACTGTTTTTATTCCATCAATACACAAGCTCCTATTGAAACATCGCTTGCGGGTTTTCCTACTCTTTTGACAACATTTAAATAATTTCCTATGCATATTTAATTGTATTTGGAGAATGATAAGTGAATGTTACCCTTTATCAGCATAAAGAATTTGAGGAAATTGAGGGACGTTTGCGAAGACGAGAGCCATTAATCTTGGGGAGCACTACCGCTCAACGGTTGAGTCGGCGAGTTCCAGTGGAAGTCATCAGTGATCCTCTAAATGATGGTGACATTGACCCTTATGAAGATAGGTCTGATGTGCATAAACAGTTTAGAGGTCACCAGGTATTTGTGATTTGATTTGTATAATGTACCTGAGCTCCTACAGACAGAACTCATTTTGAAATGTTCATTTCTCTAGTTAGTGAATAGTTTTGGATGAGTAAGAAGAAACTAATAAGATTTCAAATAATGTACATTTGTGAAGGAGACAAAATCTGCTTTTGAAATGGAAGAAAGAAAAAACCAAATTTTAATCAGTCTTGTAACTGATCTTATAAAATAAGAAATAAACATTGGTTACTATGAGAACTAACTTTAGCCATCCATCACAATGGAGGAAAAAAATGTATGTTATCCCTTACACCATGTCGAATATTGTGGCAGTACTATCTTTTTAAATGCAATGGTAAAACTAGTTGTATGTTTCTTTTGTCCTCTTTATATGCATTCAAGTCTCTTGGACTTGCATGTCCCAGATGTTATCCAATCATCTCTTTTTCCTTGAGATGCCAATTGTACATGTCGTTTGAAATTACAGTTTTTGGTATAGGTTAATGATGGCCGATTGCGCACTGCTGGAGAGGCTTCCCAGCGAAGTACGAAGGAAGATTGGGCTGAATGGATGAGGCATTTCAGCATTGAGCTTCTTAAGGAATCACCTTCACCTGCATTACGGACCTGTGCAAGACTTGCACAGTTGCAGGTTAGCTTAGTGGAATTTATTTGCATTTATATCTTCAAAAGATGGATTCTGATTGTATGTTATTGGCAGCCTTTTGTCGGGCGTGAGTTATTTGCAGCTGGTTTTGTTAGCTGTTGGGCACAATTAAACGAGACAAGTCAGACACAATTAGTCCGGAGCTTGGAGATGGCCTTTTCCTCACCAAATATTCCTCCTGAAATTTTGGCGACGCTTCTTAACCTGGTTTGTTTCTAGCATGGTTTATTTTTTAATTCATATAGTTTAATTTTGTGGGTGCAAATACTTCACTTATTTGATAACGTTAGTTAACTCTTCATGTCGTGCTAACAGTAAACTAGTTAAGTACTGTAATGCAGTGAGTGTTTACTCCAAGCTATGGCGAGCATCTTAAAAATGAATAGGTGCTGAATAGGATTAGTGTTCTGGATGGTTTGAATGAATCTAGCCAGCGGTTGAGCTAAATTTATAGGGTGTTTTTTTGGAGGACCTCCTTCATAAGGGAGATTTGTTGGAGACAAAAGGCTAAAATAAAGTGGGTGACAAAAATACTTATTTCTTTAGTAAAATTACCAGTTCAAGGACTAAGATGAAAATTTTCTCCCTTGATAGAGAAAATGCTAGGATGGTGGCTGGTAGAAGAGGAAATTTTCCTTTCTCTTTGCTCTCCTTGGCTTTCCATAGACATTTATTATCCCATCTTCGTGAAGGATAGGGAAGGGTTGGAGGCTCCTTTCTTGTTAGAGATATGAAAGGTGGTCTTTAGCTTTGAATATAAAAGGCTAAAATAAAGTGGGTGACAAAAATACTTATTTCTTTAGTAAAATTACAAGTTCAAGGACTAAGATGAAAATTTTCTCCCTTGATAGAGAAAATGCTAGGATGGTGGCTGGTAGAAGAGGAAATTTTCCTTTCTCTTTGCTCTCCTTGGCTTTCCATAGCCATTTATTATCCCATCTTCGTGAAGGATAGGGAAGGGTTGGAGGCTCCTTTCTTGTTAGAGATATAAAAGGTGGTCTTTAGCTTTGAATATGTTGAAGCACCTGGTTTTGATGGATTGCTTTATCAACTGGAATGGGAGCTCATTAACGAGGACTTTTGCAAAGTCTTCAAGGAGTTTTATGAATGAAGGGATCATTCATGCTGGACTTTTTTGTGTCGAGTAGGGCCGGGACCTTATTTAGTTAGATGGAAGATGGAAGGTTGTGCCAAAGTTGGTTGAGGGAGGGTCAAACGTAGGAAACTTCAGAGTACACAATGAGGCCCACATAGCCAAGTAGTTGTGGTGTTTTCTTCAAAGCCTAACACTATGTGGGATTGGATCATCGTGGGTAGGTATAGGGGTTGTCCTCTTCTAAGCAAGGTCAATTTGGGGGGTGAGAGGTACTTGTGGGAACTCTTCGAAGGCCTACCTTCTCATTGAGTTACTCCTTTAAATTTATTAAAATTTTGAGTCCTAGATCTCTTTTGTATTTGTTTTTCCCATCTTCCTTGATGGCTGTCTTACTTGGTTCGAGGGATTCTATATCTTTCAACTCTGATTTTGTACATCAGCATCCACTTATAGTTATCTCTTCCTTGATTTCTTAATTGTTGGCTCCATTTTACCTCGTGTGACTGTTCCCATCCAAACCCCTTCATGTTTTTCTCTTTTACCTTCCTTTTTTCAGCCTGGTCATGCATAGGAAGATAAACTCTTTCGATTTGATACAAAGAGTTAGTCCATGATGTTGGGTTCACATAGGTGTATTTTGTGTAATACCTTGGAGAACTGCTATACCTTGAAGATGCAACTTTGCTTTTTCAACTTAAGATGCATATTTGGAATCTTTTGATATTTCCTTAGCTTATAGTAGTTCAAATTACTCAATGGCTGAGTAAGCATTGTTTTAAACCCCCCACGAGTGGGGAAAGAGTTTTGTGGAGATCGACCTATCTTATGCAACATCGTGGCCAGGAAGAATAGGAAGATTTTTAGGAGGAAAGATCATGGAGGAGGTTTGTTTTTGTAAATATCCATTGCTTCTTAATCTTAATAGTTGGAGTTCTTTTCTTTCGTTCTTTGGTTTGGCATGTTTATTTGTTTTATGAAAGTATGGTTATATGTATATGGGTAGAAAATAACTTTTGTATTCATTAACCTATGATTGATGGCTTTAGGATCTCCTTAATTTTTGGCAGTAAATTATCTCATTTGTACTGATGTTTTCAATGCAGCATATTTAAACATCTCGTGCTTATCTCTTAACTGCTATTTTTGTTCTCTATATTGTGGAATATGTTGGAAATTTGGCAGGCGGAGTTTATGGAACATGATGAGAAGCATCTTCCTATTGACATTCGTCTTCTTGGTGCTCTTGCAGAGAAGGTAAACTCTATGTTTCAGTATGAAGTTATAGCTCATATGTGTTTGAAGAGGAACAAATAGACAATTTATTGGAGAATTTATTCAGTGTCGTGCATTCGCCAAAGCTCTGCATTACAAAGAAATGGAATTTAGGGATGCGAGTACCAAGAAGATGGATACCAATCCTGTTGCTGTAGTGGAAGCACTTATTCATATAAACAATCAGTTGCACCAACATGAGGTTAACATTTTTTTTTTTTTTTTTCATTTTCTTCCATGCATATAATTTTTTAAGCTAATATTTCATGTGGTTCAACTGCTTACTTTCAATCGATCGTGCTATCTTCAAATATTCATTGCCACTTCAGTGATCTGTGTTTGTGTTCTCTAGGCTGCTGTCGGAATATTGACATATGCTCAACAACATCTGGGGGTTCAGCTGAAAGAGTCCTGGTAATTTAGAATGTTCTGTTTTTTCTTTTTTCTTTTTGCCTTTTCATATCTTGATATTGAGTATTTTGTTGTTTGAATTATTTGGGGGTTAAGACAATTTTCCAGTTTGGTTATTAGAAGGAATACTAATGAACTCGTGCTTTTTGCAGTTTAATTAAATTAAAAGTTCAAAGCTAAAACTGACTCGGATAGCCAATTACAAAAATGAAAATGTTATTCTTTTAACTTTAATGGTTTTCAACTTTTTAGTAATATAGTTTTAATTAAATAATGGTTTACGTTAGCTTTGAACACTTTTAAGTTTAATCCATTAAAACCCATTTATTTATTAATATTTGAATTAGTCATTTATCTATTGTTAATTTCGATTGACTGTCAGTCAAAGTAGCCGGTAAAATATTATTTTATTAAAGACAATAAATTTATATATTCACTAATAAGGGTGGGTGATTATGGAACTCAAAATTTTTAATGGGATTGAATTGAAGTTTTGGAGTAGCTTTAGGGTGCCTATGGTGATAATAATGGAGTCCTCCCATAATATAGGAAGTATGAATACTTTTGTCTCTCTCAAACATGGGATATCACCAACAACTCACTCCATGGTATAAATCTTGCTTTCAGGCAACCACTTTGGATTTCTCTGTCAAATGAAATAGTGTAGGAGTAGGATTTCCTCCATTTCCCTACAATTAGGAATTCATTTACTTGTATTCTCTTGTAATCCTTTAAAAATGTAATTGAGCAATATTAGCTTTAAATTTGGTGGATGTGAAACGAATAGTAATCACCTTATTTGCTATTTTAAGGTATGAGAAGCTGCAACGTTGGGAAGATGCTCTTAAGGCATATACTGCCAAGGCATCCCAAGCATCAAATCCACATCTTGTATTAGATGCCATGTTAGGTTTGTGACTTGTTGACATCTCATTCCTTACACTTATGTCTTGTTCTGTTTCCCTGTTATAAATGAATTTATCCTCTTTTAACTTGTATCATTGAGCAATAAGTTGATTACTTCTGCATATCGATTGCAAGAATGGTGGGGCAGTTTTGATAAAAAAAAAAAAAAAGGAATTCTGTTGCCTAATAATGATCATGTACATTGATTAACTAGTTATATGTGCTCTTTATACTGGAGGAGTAGAAGTCAAACTCTTTCCTGTAATTTTGTAAAGAACACTCTAACTAAACTAAAATTACAAAATTAAAATTTTACTTCATTAGTTTGAATGTCCAGCCTTAAAGATGGTAGAGCCAATGATTATTTCTTTGTCAGTATGCAGGTTTAATATAATTATGACAAGATGTAATTAAACTAAAAATAAACCTCCTAACTAATTTGTGGATTTGATGGATTTCAATGGCTCCTAGCCTGGTTTTTTAGTTGTTTTCACACACACACACATAAAGCTGAAATCAAAAGGAGGCGAACTAAACAAGGAAGGGCATAGTTGCAAAAGGTCGGTGAAGTGCTTTGAACACCAAAACTCAAGCAGAAATATGGAACCTAATTAGGGACCACACATTCTCCTTAGATCGCTCAGCCTCTCAAGGTTTTACGGTTTCTCTCACCTCAAAAGCTCCACCAAATCAAGAACCCCCCCCCCCCGCAAGCACTAGAAGTGTGCCCTTTTACAAAAGGTAAAAGGGTGGATGAAAGAGCTACCCAACAAACGATCGTTTAGAGGGTTTTAGAAATGTCTAAGGATTTAAGAGCAACTTTTGGAGTGGTCTGAGCTGGAGTGACGGATCTGAGCGCCAAGCTAAACCTCACCATGAGAGCGGTGGGGAACCTAACTCCAATGGGGGGTGCGATCCAATTCAACAAGGTGAAGGTCTTGGAACCTAAGCCTTTTTGTGGGGCTTGACGCTCTAAGGCTTTGGAGAACTTTATCTTTGACCTAAAACAGTACTTTCGAGCCACAAATACTGTGGCAGAAGAAGCGAAGGTCACGTTAGCCACAATGCATCTAGCGGATGATGCAAAGTTATGGTGGAGGTCCGAGTACATAGCGTTCAAGATGACCAATGGTATCGTAGGCACTTGGGAGAGTTTAATGCAAGAATTCCACTCAATTCTTCCCCCAAAATGTCAAAGTCAAGGGAGCTGAGACATACTAGAAATATGTGAGAGTACATTAATCAATTTTTTAGATTTATGTTGGATATTCGTGACATGTCCAAGAAAGACAAGGTTTTCAGTTTTGTTGAGGGGTTGAAGCCGTCGACAAAGACCAAGCTCTACAAATGAAGGGTCCGAGACCTTTCCACGGCCTATGTTTAGCCAAATGATTGTTTGACCTTAACAATGATCAATTCCAAGATGAAAGGCGAAACTAGGCTTTCGTAAGTGGGGGCAATAGAAATCAGACCCAACTCCCCTAAAGGCAAGGGAGGTGACAAACTTGAAGGCAAAGAAGGGGAATGCGAGTCCTCCCAACAGAGGTAGAACTCCATCTGTCTGAATGGTTGCTACAGGAACACAACGATTCAAGGCCAGAACGTCAGACAAGATCTATTCCCACCTAGGTAGATAGATCACGAGATTGATTCTATGTTGGGGGCGAGATTGCCTGCCACATATGCGTGTCATACGACTCAACCTGAGCTAGTTGAGTTCCACAAACAACTTAATGACTTGTTGAAAGTTGGGTCCATTAGTCCTGCATAGACTTTTGTCAGTGATCACTCAAATTTTGGGGAGACACCCAAGCCAACGCCTCCATTGAAGGAAGAAGACAGAGACAAACCTCTGAAGTAATTCGTGCTTACTTGAGAAGACCATTTAGACAAGTGTAAAGAAGGGTCAGTCAGAAACATAAGCCACGACAGTTTCGAAGTAGAGAAAGAGTTTTGATCAAGCTAAGGTCAAATTAACTTCGATTTCGAAACAACAAGGACCAACGACTGGTTCAAAATACTACAGACCAGTTGAAGTCATTCAAAAGGTTGGGAAGGCATCATACAGGATCCAATTGCTCCCATGAATGCGGACTATCCCTGTTGTCCACCTCAGAAACTTGAAACATCACTATCCCGACCAAAAAGACACCACGTACAAGGAGGCGATACAACCTCATGCCACAAAGAATTCCACCACGAAGAAAGTAGGAGAGATTTCAATAGAAAAGACGCGAAGAGTCAACAAATCGAGAAGTGATTTTCAACTGTTCATGGTAGATTGGAAGAGACTCCTCAATGTCGAGATCAGCTGGAAGCGCGTCAAGAGACTTGAAGTTAGCCTCATCCTTCATCGTTGAGTTCGTCTCGATTGATAAAGATGTCAACCAATTGAGTGGGGTAGGATGTCACGGTCATGCTTCTCCATGGCGTGTTGCTTGTAGTTACGTGTCGGATTTCCTGATCATACTTATCCAGGGCGTATTGTCCATGGCCGATGCCTATTCCAAACCCCTTTTACTTACTCTCATGTGTAGTTAGGTCTTTATTATTCCTGTCATGTCAATATGGGGGTGTATGACCGTTCACCAAAATCATGTCTACACCTGCAGGGTTAAATTGCCCCAAAATGTACTATAGGGGATGTGGCTAGTCGTCAATTCTTCCTACTCGGGTTATATGCTATCAAAGTTGTGATTGTTGCTTATTTGCTTTATTATTCCTGTCATGTCAATATGGGGGTGTATGACCGTTCACCAAAATCATGTCTACACCTGCAGGGTTAAATTGCCCCAAAATGTACTATAGGGGATGTGGCTAGTCGTCAATTCTTCCTACTCGGGTTATATGCTATCAAAGTTGTGATTGTTGCTTATTTGCTTTTATCCTATAATATTGCTTTCTTTCAAACGGTTTCCAATGCATTTCCTTGCTCGTGTTTTGTAAAACATTTTCTTCCAAATGTGACTTGAGGCTCAATCATAGGTCTAAATTATCCGCAAAGTTTGATTTTCACACAACTGACTTGTTCGCTGGGTTAGAACAATGTCGAACAATCGCAAATCATTGTCTCGCTGCCGCAAGGGTGTGATTGTGACACTAGACACAATGACAATGAAGTGAAGTATTCTTCTTGTTCCAATAGACCACAACATAGAAAAAAAAAGTATTCACTTGGTTGCAATCCATTATCTCTATAGGCCTCTCTCTCGTCCTTGAGAGTTGAAAATGACAATCCTCTCATGTTGAGCTGCCTTTTAAACTAAATTGATATTAGCAAGATCAAAAGAACATGAATGTAGTAGCCTTAGAATAGGCTGGGATGAATTTTTCCAAACATGGGAGTCTAGACAAAAAGTGGGAACTACCTGGCCGTTGATTTTTATAGGAGCACCTCTTAATACTTGCAAAAGTTGAGAAGGAAAAAAAAACCCACATTAGTGGCAAAGCCTGTGAGAAATAAAATTTTATTGACTAGAATGAACCCTCCACCCTAGTCCTCTTTTTCTTAAAAAAACTAAAAAATGAAAAAAAATGATTAAAAACCCTTATATTATTCTTGATCAATGGCCATTCTTTTAATTCTCTCGTCTTTTCATTAAACAGATATGAAAAACAGTCGGACTACTTATTGAATTGTATTTATCTTATAATTATGAAAACACTACGGCAACCATTTTTGGAGGTTAATTTTAAATATATTATGAATGTTTAACAGGACGGATGAGATGCCTTGCTGCATTGGCTCGATGGGAAGAGCTTAATAACCTATGCAAGGAGTATTGGACCCCTGCCGAGCCAGCTGCTCGGCTAGAAATGGCTCCAATGGTTAGTATCTGACGTTAACCTAAAAAATGTTTTGAGTCGTTGCAATTCTTACTTATTTTCTGATTGTGCACCAGGCTGCAAGTGCTGCATGGAACATGGGAGAGTGGGACCAAATGGCAGAATATGTTTCTCGGTTAGATGATGGTGATGAAACCAAACTTCGTAGCTTGGGTAACACTGCTGCTAGTGGTGATGGAAGCAGTAGTGGAACTTTCTATAGGGCTGTCTTATTAGTTCGTAAAGGAAAGGTACTGTTAATAGGAACTCTATATTTGATGCTATTTTGTACTTGTTTTTCCTTCGCATCATTTTCCAAGGGGTTTTGACGCCAGTGTTTCTGTTCCAGTATGATGAAGCACGTGAGTATGTTGACAGGGCTAGAAAATGTTTAGCAACAGAACTTGCTGCTTTGGTTAGTAATCCCTCCCACACACCTGACACACACCAACTAAAAAATTTATATCCTATTTTGTACTTTATTATTTACTATATTGAGTCAAACTTTAATTGATATGGAAATTACAAATTCTAGGGATGCAAGATTTTTTTCCCAAAATAATATAAAGAAGGTTCAGGTATATGATTGGTTGTAGTAGTAATAATGCACGGGGTAGTTATGAAATGAATTATGTTGAAAATTTGTGTAATACTGTATGTGCGTTCTTTTGGTGTTAATGATTGTTGTTGCATTCTGCTTCTCATGATTTCATATATTTTTGGTTTTATGACCTATGTACGATTGACATAACATGTTCAAATGGGTTTAGAGTTCAAAGTTCAAGTATTATTCTTTAATGACAGGCCAATGTTAAACCTTCAAACTCTTCCACTTCATAAACACGCTAGTTTGTCAAATAAGCTTTGAGTAATATTGCAACTGAAAAGTTTCTTTAATTGCTGAGAACTCAAAGTCCAAGATTAGGCTCCCTGATCTTGTGGACACCAAATATATAGATTCTCCTAACAGGTGTGGTTTCAGATTCACGTACTTGTTATTTTGGAGTTCTTCGATATTGGGGGAGTTTATCTTGCGCTTTCTACCAAGCTATTTCTTAAACAATACTTTCTACCGAGACATTTCTTGAGCATCTCTACCAAAATTTTCTTCGGATTCAAGGTTTTAATATCGTCTCCGTGATAGGTGATATCAATGGAGCTTTTCCTCGTGTCTAAACTTGTAAAAGCTAAGAAATACAAACACTTTAGTTTAGCTAGCGTGTCTATGTCGGACACTCTGACTATGGTTGGACACTTGTTAGCATGATAAATGTGTTAGATACTAGTTGTACTAAGTCAATAGGTTCAACATTCGTTATTGCTTCTAGAGGGATTAGGCAAGGAGATCCACTTTCTCCTATCCTATTTCTCTTGGCAAGCAAAGCCCTTAATGCTCTAGTGGTGAATAATTATTCTAAAGGACTCTTTGAGGGCTTCAAAGTTGGATCCACCAATGTTCGTGTTCCCATTCTTCAATTTGCAGATGATACGCTAGTTTTTTTTGAAAGTATGATGATTCAATGCTTGAAGTTCTCTAAGAACGGAATGAACGATTCTCAGGTCTCAGCTTATCTTGATTACAAATTTGAAGCATTGCCCTTTCCGTACCTTTGTCTCCCTTTGGTGGGTCACCCAAAGAATGCTTCTTATTGGTAGCCAATATTAGATATAATAAAATATAAAAAAAGACTTGATCAATGGAAGGGTTTCAATCTGTCAAGGGGTGGAAGGTAAACGGTTTGTAAGCCTGTGCTCTTTAATATCTCTTTATACTATATGTTGGATTTCCTAGTCTTCAACTATAAGTTTGGAGCTTGACAGAATTGTGGGGATTTTTTTCTGGGAAGGAAATAGTGGAGGCAAAATCTATCGTATTGTAAGATGGAAAACAGTAGCATTCTCCCAAGGTGATGGTGGCTTGGGAATTGGTGGTCTGAGAAACAAGAATCTAGCATTAATCGCAAAATGGGGATGATTTTTCTTCCATGAGGCTCTCATTAGAGTTTTGAAAAAATCTCGAACTTTTAAGGGTTAAAATGAAACTTTTCAAAGTTTGGAGGTATCAACTCCATAGTTCATGGTTTTTTTTTTTTTTTTTTTTTATTATTTAACCTAAATTTACTGCTTGAATCGTTATAAAAAACCTACTGAATCTGAATATTCTTGAATAAAGAAAACCACCTTAACGCAGGATAAGAAAGGATGGCATTAGCTTTTACAATGTATTTAGTTGTCTGTTTCTGTTAGTTGCCTGGTGTACAGGCTGGTTTTTAAACTTTTGTTTGGGGAGAGGGATTTATTCATTTTCTTTTTGATCATGTTCTTTGGACTTGTCTGTTAAGAACTGCACATTATCATCCTAAGGAGCATTCTATGATTCATATTACATGGAATAAGGTTCAGGGAAGTCAACATTTCTATTTAGATGAGATCGACTTCTACTAATCCACATAAGCATATGATATGGTCCGAGTTATATTATGTTCTTATTTGCATAATTTGATTGCACTTTTTTTTTTTTTGAGGTACTTTAACTAGATATCTGTATTCTAGGTACTGGAGAGTTATGAGCGTGCTTATAGCAATATGGTCAGAGTTCAGCAACTTTCAGAACTAGAGGAGGTGGATTTATGAATAACAAATACCATTTCATTCCTACATCATATTTTTCTTCTTTATTTAAGGCAACGGTTATTTTATGATTGGTGTTCAATTAGGTTATTGATTACTGCACACTTCCTGTTGGGAATTCCGTTGCTGAAGGACGACGAGCTCTTATACGAAATATGTGGACAGAACGCATACAAGGAGCAAAACGGAATGTTGAGGTACTGATGCATTTTCCTATTCTTTATTTTTTATATTTGCTCTGAGGTATGGGCTAGATATAATTTTTTGACATCCCACCTTTGATACGATGCAGACCCAACAGTCAATAGTTTTAGTTTGATTAGTTAACTTGAATCCTCAGATTCATTCTTTGTATTGAGCGACTTTTGAAATCATATTAAACATTCTTTTGAGGATTCTAGTAAATTTTCTCCATTGATGTTTGTTTGCATTAGAAAAAATGAGTGACTACCTACCTAAGATTTAGCATCCAACGAGTTACCTTAGCAACTAAATCTAAAAGTAGTACATGAAAATATTCAAGGTGTGCAAGCTAGCGTGAACAACCATAGATACTTTTTAAAAAATTGAAGTTATGCCCAACTACACTCTTTTGACTTGTTAAGAGATGAGAGAAGTTTTATATAGTTCAGTTAATTTGGAAAAAATTCCATGAATTTCCAAAAAGGGACAGTCTTATTTTAATCAAAGAGTGCATCAGTCTTAGTGAGAAAAATGTGCACTCTGCCAATGGTAATTGGAAGGAGCTTTATGACCTTGCAGTTTGATAAAACCGTATGATAATTATAATCAATCAAGATGTACATCTCATGTGGCTCATGATTCAGTCTTGAATCAATTGCTCTACGCATCAAACGATCAAGTCTTGAATTTGATAATACTCAAGTTAATTGCTGGTAAGCTGTGTTTCCGAATGCTAACCAGGACAACATTTGTGACGTATTAATGAAAAATTACTGAGCCTTGATATAACTTTAATTAATTCCTTGAATTTCTTCATGAGATGGCTTGCTAAATTTCTGGGTGAAACGCTGAATTGCTATTATATGATATTAATGTATTCATAACAATGTAATACGGAGCATATATACCATGGTAATCAATTTCCAGAAGTAGACGGTATGACTTACCTATTTGGCTTAGTGAACCATCAAATGTTGTTTATAATTATTAATCTGTTCATGTTTCCTCAAGTGACTGCAAAAATTCCAAGTAAAAATGCCTAATTTCTACGTTTTTTATGGACCTTAGAGGCGTTGTATGATGGAATTGTATTCCATTTTAAAAAGTTCTCAAGAGTATAGAGAATTCATGACACATTTACCGAAAGTCTTTTCTTCAATAAAACTAAATTTTGCATGTTCTTGTTAAACTAGACCCCAAACGATGATAGGTCAGAATAAATTTAATGGTTTTCTAAATATTGATTTTATCGCATTATTAAATCCATCTAAAATGAGCTGGCTTACCGTTCCAATCAATTTGGTAGGTCTGGCAAGCAGTGTTGGCTATTAGAGCCCTTGTGCTGCCTCCAACAGAAGATATTGAGACATGGCTAAAGTTTGCTTCTCTTTGTCGGAAAAGTGGGAGAGTCAGCCAGGCAAGATCTACTCTCGTTAAGCTCTTACAGGTCAGTGTTCTATATTTATTTTATATGTATAAGAACTTTTAGTTGTTGCTGTTCCTAGTTCTACAATTTTCTTCTCACAACATTACTCTTGGTTTTGTACAGTACGATCCTGAAACATCTGAAAATGGATGGTATTCTGGGCCACCTCAAGTAATGTTTTCATACTTGAAATACCAATGGTCACTTGGGGAGGATATTAAACGCAAGGAAGCATTTGCTAGGTTACAAGTAAGATCTTCTCCACCAGTAAAATAGTGTCTCACTGTTTTCCCTATGATTTACTTCAATATTTGTCCTACATAGTTGAATTGCAACTCTCTCCTCTAGGTTTTGTCTAGGGAGCTATCATCTTCACCTATTATTCAACCTGTCAAGCCAAGTAGCTTATCAAGTGGTAGAAGTTCAACTGCACCACTGCTGGCTCGTGTATGCCTTGAACTTGGAACCTGGCAATGGGCCCTCTCTCCTGGATTAGATGATGATTCTATACAAGGTAGTATTGCCTTCATTAATTTAATCTTTGGTTTTTAGCCATTGCTTATTTCTCTTGCTGATGGTTTTTGTAGAAATTCTGTCCGCGTTTCAGAATGCCACCCAGTGTGCGAATACTTGGGCAAAGGCATGGCATATGTGGGCATTGTTTAATACAGCCGTGATGTCTCATTATACAATGAGAGGTTTTCCTGATGTTGCGGCACAGTTCGTTGTTGCTGCAGTTACAGGATATTTTCACTCTATAGCATGTGCTGCAAATTCTAAAGGTGTTGATGACAGTTTACAGGTATAGAATTCCATATGCAGGTTTTGAATAAATTTCTAGGCCTTCTAATGAGGTCTCATTTAGATGATGTCTTTATCACATTTAGGAACTAGACAATGAGATATATTTTTCTTATATGCAGGTAAATGTGAACACTTTGGTTAGGTCAGCCATATCTAGTTTCTTTATTCACTACTGCATTTTGCTATCAAATTATTGGCTTATGAATTGTCTGAGTTTCAATCCATAAGAACTGACAGATTTTCAATTGACATTATAATAATGGCTTATTATGTTGAGAAAAATATGGAGAGTGCACGTTTTAACGTAGTTTATGTTCAAGTATAAGAATCTGTTGAATTATTTAAATATCTTGAATCACAAAGCTCTTTGTTCGAGCTTTATTTTATCATATGCTTTGTTCTAAGAAATCATTTATCCTTCATGCTTTTGGCATTTTGTTGATCAAGCTCCTTTTACTGGTTTATGTAATTTCAAATTTGGTCTCTTATCTTCTTCAGGATATCCTCCGTCTTCTCACTTTATGGTTCAACCATGGAGCTACTGCAGATGTCCAAATGGCACTACAAAAAGGGTTTGCTCATGTAAATATCAACACATGGCTGGTAGTTTTACCTCAGATAATTGCAAGGATACATTCAAATAACCATGCAGTAAGAGAACTCATACAGTCACTATTGGTTCGAATTGGGCAAAGTCATCCTCAGGTTTGTTTCATATATCATCCTTTTGGCATTATTTTTAGTATCAAGTATTTACATCGTGGTTTTCTTCTGCACATCTGATTTTCCTTCTTCTCTTGATATAAATTTGTATTTATGAGTTTAAGCTGTTTGCTCCCGAAAAGTGTGGCCATGCGCATCTCTGCTTCCTGAAGGCACTTTGAGCTGAGGTGTCCTTAGTGAAATGTTATTTTTTATTTATTTTTACCTTCTAGGATGAAATTAAGAAATATTCTCTTGATGTAAAATTGCACCTCATTATTTGCAATTAATTGTGTATGTATTTTGTCTACTTTTTTTTTTCTTTTTTTGGGTGCAATACACAAAAAATAGTCGGACTATTGTCTTTTAGTATGCTTCATACTTAAAATATAATTTTGGAAACTTCCAACACCTGTTAACCATTTGATTGAACATATATTTTAATATAAAATGAGGGCTTCAAGTCCACTTTGACTTTGATTGCTATTCATGGTGAAAAATTCCTCCTGAAATAGCTTACTGGCAGAATTGTTATCTGAGAATATTTGGTATTTAATTTCGTTATATTAGGTTTGTTTTTTATGCTGCAGTTGTGAAATTCATTATTATCAGAAACGAGTGTTGTAAACTTTAATTTGCCCTCAATGCATGTATAATTTTCACTATCTAGTTCATCTGTGTATGTAAATAGTATGAAAATTTTGAAGTTGGCATTAAAGTGTTTTCTTTTAACAGGCCCTCATGTACCCTCTCCTTGTAGCATGTAAATCAATTAGCAATTTACGGCGAGCTGCAGCTCAAGAAGTTGTTGACAAAGTTCGACAGCATAGTGGTGTTCTTGTTGATCAGGTTCTTTTCGTGTAAAATAATTTAACTAATTTGTACTGTAGGCCCTTATTTAATCGTTAAGCTATACATATTTTTACCTATAGGCTCAACTTGTTTCTAAAGAATTGATTCGAGTTGCCATACTTTGGCATGAAACATGGCATGAGGCTCTAGAGGAAGCCAGTCGTTTGTACTTTGGTGAACATAACATTGAGGGGATGCTCAAGGTTTTGGAGCCCTTGCATGAAATGCTTGAAGACGGGGCTATGAAGAATAACACAACCATAAAGGAAAGGGCATTCATTGAGGTTGTATTTTTAGTTTTTCTTCTCTCTATTTTTAGTGTTACAAAACTTATCAATTCAATGTTTGGTTGTGGTGTCACTACGATTTTTTTTTTCTCTGTTCATTGTGTAAAACTTTTAATGCTTTTAGTTTAAGAGATGTTGACACGTATTACCACTTAATTGTTTATCCCATGTGTTGTAAATAAATTTAGCCATCTGATGGTAAAAGTTTTCCCAACTATTTGGTTATCGTTGATAAGGTTTTAGATTTTCATATTTCTTGTAGTCTAAATCATTATGTACTTTTTCTCAGGCATATCGCCGCGAGTTGCTTGAAGCCTATGAATGTTGCATGAAATATAAGAAAACCGGGAAAGATGCTGAACTTACTCAGGTCTGTTATCTGCTCCCCATTCTCTCCATTAAAGATATTTATTTGCTACTTATCTTTGTCCAGATTCCCTTTTTTCTGATGCATGTTACTGTAAATGTATGTTTGCTGCACAAGACTGTTGATTTTATCTCTATTATTTATAACTTTGAGAAAAGTAGATATTCCCACGATCATATTGTTGTGTTCAAAAACCTCCTACATACTCCCCATTCCTTCAAGAGTCTCTCCGTGAACTGACTTCCAGCTTTCAACTTTTTAAAACAAGTTCAATTTTCTTAGTATTAATCTCATGTCCACATTAGTGATATTTTGTTATTCTTTTGCTATATTTCATTGACTTTTTTTAACTAAATTGTTTAACTGCCATAATGATTAAGTGGTCTACTATACTTTGCCAGAATACTCTTCTATATAATAATTTATACCTAAAATTATGAACGACAATATTGTCAGAAATTCTCTTGGATCATATTGAAGTTTCATATATTTTAAATTAAATCATTACGTGTATCACTCTTGAAAATCTGTCACCAAATACAAATAATTCGCAAGTCTTGTGCACATCATAGGTTACTTCTTTTCAGATTATCTGTCTTATAATTTGTAATATTAATCAAATATAAGTACCAAAATTAAATCTCACTTCATATCTTTCCCTTGGGGCTTTAACGAGCTTTGTGCATCATTATACCTGGTACCTTCTAATGGATACAATTCATGAGCTGTGTTGTTTTCTAATAAATAATTGTAATAGATACAGTTTAGTGGGTTTTAGTTTCTGTCTACCTGCGTGGCTTTGCTTTTGCATCTTGCTTGTAGTGGACCTAACAGCGTCGACCATTATGTGGTCAGGCTTGGGATCTGTATTACCATGTATTTAGAAGAATAGATAAGCAACTTCAGAGCCTTACAACTCTGGACCTTCAGGTTAGTTTTCCTTTTTAAACACAAGTTTTTTTTTACACTTATATCTTAGTATGTAAGTGACATCGATCTTGTCACTACGTTGTATTGTAGTCTGTTTCACCAGAGTTACTCGAATGTCGTAATCTGGAGCTTGCTGTTCCGGGTACTTATCGTGCAGGTACGTTAACATATGGGTTTTTAGCATATGATTGTTGAAGAACATATTGACATAGCACAATTATTTCTTACACATCTTATTTTCATATTCTAGAGTCACCTGTCGTGACAATTGCATCATTTGCAACCCAGCTTGTTGTGATAACATCAAAACAGCGGCCCCGAAAGTTAACGATTCATGGAAGTGATGGTGAGGATTATGCATTCTTACTGAAGGGGCATGAAGACTTGCGGCAAGATGAGCGTGTCATGCAGGTATTGTGCCCTAAAATGTTTGCACAATTGCATAGTTTCCAAAATTTAAGCTTTTTTACTTTTTGCATTGAAAGTTCACTTATTTTAGCTACCCTTTACTAACCCTGGCTTTGTCCAGCTTTTTGGTTTGGTTAATACTTTGCTGGACAATTCAAGAAAAACTTCTGAAAAAGATCTTTCCATTCAACGGTATGACGTCATTCCACTATCGCCAAATAGTGGATTGATTGGTTGGGTCCCACATTGTGACACCCTGCATCAACTTATCCGTGAGTACAGAGATGCTAGGAAGGTCAGTTGACGTTTACTGGAAGCATCCTAAAATTGGGAATTCATTTCTTTTAGCATAAGGCTGTAGTGTTTATTTTTATCCATCGCTTGGATTATTAATATTGCTTTGTGGTTTCAGATAACCTTGAACCAAGAGCACAAATACATGCTTAGTTTTGCCCCCGATTATGATCATTTACCGCTCATAGCTAAAGTGGAAGTGTTCGAGTATGCATTACACAATACCGAAGGAAATGACCTTTCAAAGGTACTTCTCCATATTTTGTTACTGTTTTATAACTTGCTTGAATTTTCTTTGAAGATATGATCTCAGCGTAGCTCTTGTAGGTTTTATGGTTGAAAAGTCGCACATCTGAGGTATGGTTAGAGAGGAGGACCAATTATACCCGAAGTTTGGCAGTCATGAGTATGGTATGTTAATTCATGCTTATTTATTTATTTGTTCATTTAGTTTTCATGGTTCTTTCTAGCCAAAGACAGCTGCTTAAGTTTAACGCCTTGTCTATGAGTTCTTGCCATTCAGTACTCTTAGTCAAGGTTAATTGATATTTACTTCCTTCCAGCTTAAAGAACTCTTGTTCTATGGTTTTGGGGGAAAGTTGATATTTACTTCCTTTTTGTGACTTCCCTAGAGATGACTCCACTTTGTTATACATTTTATGTCAATCGATGGAATTCTCTTACAAGGAAAAAAATAAAAATAAAAATAAGAAGAAAATAAATAAATAAATATAAAAAATTACAATTAAAATAATTTAAAAGAAGGAAGTGGTGGCGACCGATTCAATTGCTAGCGACATCTGACTTGCTTACTTAACCTTTGGCTTGTTTGCTATACCCATTTATCTTTATTTATTGCTTTTTTTTTTTTTTTTCTTTAATCTCAGGGTTATCATTTTTTTTTCAGGTTGGTTACCTTCTTGGTTTGGGTGATCGACACCCAAGTAACCTTATGCTGCACCGTTATACGTACGTTTTTTTAATACTAGTATGCTAATTGATTTGTTGCTTAGATATATTCTCATTTTCCTTGGCTTTTGAGGCTTTTGCAGTGGTAAGATCTTGCACATTGATTTTGGAGATTGTTTTGAAGCTTCAATGAACAGAGAAAAGTTTCCTGAGAAGGTCTTTTCTCCACTTCTAGTTTCTCATGTTTAGTTTTTACTTCCAAGATTTCCCATTTTTAATCTCTTGTTTGTCATGATAAAGGTACCCTTCCGATTGACTAGAATGCTTGTCAAAGCTATGGAGGTTAGTGGTATAGAGGGAAACTTCCGTTCCACTTGTGAAAATGTGATGCAGGTTCTTCGATCAAACAAGGATAGTGTTATGGCTATGATGGAGGTATTGTCATGAAAACTGACTTTTATTATTAGGCGTACTTTATAACTAATGTGGTAAAGTTATGAAAACAGACTATTGTCATGCTTCTCTGTATAGATGCTTTCTGTTGTTCGTTCCCATGGTCAAAGTCGTTGCCAACTTTGATGGTGAAAACCGCTCACGGATCTTATTTTCAAAAACTACAAACCCCAACGGCTAGAAACTTTTAGGCGTAACCCGGCCTCCCTTATCCAGGCCATAAGTACTAGAACTAATTTGAAAAATAAACTGTCTTTTACCATTGTACTTGATAATATAACTTTATTGTTTCAATTTTTACTACCTTGAACCTGTGGGTGAATCAGTATTGGTTTTCCCTCCCTTTGAGGATTGAAAACCAACTAACTAAAACGAACAACGTGTCGAACTAAGAATTATAAGACTAACTAATTAACCTGCATTAAAAGTTTTTCCTTCTCCATATTCTTGAATGAAATAGATCTATGTAAATTTTTTTCCATTTTACTTCTTTGATTGAGCGCATATACTGTAATTTACTGTTCTCTCTCTCTCTCTCTCTCTGTTTCAATACGTGATAGAAGTATAGAGGTAACTAGCCCTTTTAACTTATATTGTTCTCAGGCTTTTGTTCACGACCCTCTCATAAATTGGCGTCTTTTCAACTTCAATGAAGTCCCTCAAATGTCGATGTTTTCGAGCACTCATGCCCCTCCGGTTGTGAATGCTGAAGATTCTGCTCAAAGTCGTGAACTTCTTCAACCTCAACGAGGCGCTCGTGAAAGAGAGCTTCTTCAGGTAAAAACTTGAAACATCAACATTCTTAAGTTTTCTTAGGATGATGCTGATCCCCTTCATATTGCGTAGGCTGTTAATCAACTTGGTGATGCCAACGAGGTCTTGAATGAGCGTGCTGTTGTTGTGATGGCTCGTATGAGCAATAAATTAACTGGACGGGATTTCCCCACTTGTTCGTCTATGTCGACTGCTTCTGTTCAGCTTGCAGTAGACCACAGCACCTTAATAGCTGGGGATTCCCGTGAAGTTGATCATGGTCTCTCTGTTAAGGTTCAAGTTGAGAAGTTGATTGGCCAAGCTACATCGCACGAAAACTTATGTCAAAACTACGTCGGGTATGTCAAAGTTCATTCCTCTTTTCCTTGCCTCTCTTCACCCTCCTATTATATCCCTCTACAGCATCAGTATCAGTGAAAAACCAATGTACTAACATCTTTTATATAACGTCGCCATCCTGCAACGGTTGGCGTGTATGTATGTTTAAATCATATTATTGTTATAACTATCTAGTCTATTAACATCCAACTGCAACTGCTGTTCTTCGTGCAGGTGGTGCCCCTTTTGGTAATCCGGAAGCAACACTTCATTTGTATATCAGTTCCTGTACATATCATTTCTTTATGTACATTATGTAAGCATGTTCTTGTAAACCATGTACACAACAACACCATACGTAAAATATATAATCTTAATAATTCTGGGTTTCATTTATCCTTAATTTGTGGATCTTGAAATACAGGATTACTTTATTGATGTTTTTGGAGCACAAGAAACGTTCAAATCTTTCAACAAAAAAAATAAACTCCTTCAAGATTTTGGAATACAAGGGATTTATTTACAGGACTTAATACTTTACCTCGCAAAAACAAATGAATATAAGATAATACCTCTAGTGATGTGTTTATATTGAAATGTTCTTCATGAAAGGTAGTTGCACTAGTGGCAAAAGAGATCTAGAAAAGTGGAGAGGTACTAGTAAATAACTTGCTTGAAGATTCAATTCATGGGGTAATTGAGAACTTCCTCCCACCTCTTAAAAAGCCTTCTCTTCACCTATCTTTCTTTTACTCTAAGAACTAAGTCCAATGTTTGAAATGTTGTGGCTTAATGAACCTTGTTGATGTGGGGTGTTTACAAAATTTGATGAGCCGATAAATTTGAGCAATCCCACTCAATCTATATGGGTTAGGTTGGGTTGGGTTGAAATAAATGAAAATCGAGGATTGGGTTGGTTTATAATTTCTTTCAAGACATTGGCTTATT
Organism: Cucurbita ficifolia; assembly: GCA_033971965.1. NCBI lineage: Eukaryota > Viridiplantae > Streptophyta > Magnoliopsida > Cucurbitales > Cucurbitaceae > Cucurbita > Cucurbita ficifolia. The sequence goes on from CM066980.1 coordinate 6,136,201, forward strand.
GTCCTACCTCCTTAATATCTCCTTGAAATTAGATTATAAATTTTAATTAAATATTTAAAAATAAATAAATATTTTACAAACTAATATTTTATTTTTATTAAAAATAAAAATTTGAATAAATGATCCTAACCACTAAAAATTTTATGGTTTGATTGGATTAAGTTTATTATTTAATAAAAAATGATATTCCACGTTAGTGTATACTATAATTGAATACTATAATACAAGACCTAATATATGTAATTTCATTTCTCGTATGTCATAACAAATTTTGGTATGTCATAATAAAATTTGATGGGTCCAATACAATGTGTACCTTTGTTCATTTTATTTTATAACCCTAAACTACTTATACATTGAGTTAGGCTCAGGAGTCATTTGATTGAAGGTTTCATTTATAATGACCCAAAAAAAAATGTTTGATAATAGAATATTTTATAATCTCTTAAATTTTAGATTTTAGATTTATTTAACAATATAGTTAATCTTAATAACAATCCTCAACCAACTATATAATAGAAGTTCAAAATTGAAATTAAAAAAAAAATGTTGGGAGGGAGACAGTAGAAGAGTGAAGAAGATGAAAAGAAAAAGACGGGAGAGAGTCTGAAAACCACTAATAATGCTTAAATTTTGAACTCTTGATTTTACATTTTAAGTCTGAGGGTTTAGGAATATTATTTGATAAAATCCAATTTTGAAAAATATTTAATAAAATAAAATATTATTTGAAGTGATGACGTGTCGAGGGCTTAGTACTCCTCCTGATCGTCATCGTCACCACCTTCATCAGACTCAGCACCCACTTCCTCATAATCCTTCTCAAGGGCCGCAAGATCCTCACGAGCTTCAGAGAACTCTCCCTCCTCCATGCCCTCCCCCACGTACCAATGCACAAACGCCCTCTTCGCATACATCAGATCAAACTTGTGGTCTATGCGACAGAACACCTCTGCCACGCTGGTGGAGTTCGATATCATGCATATTGCCCTCTGCACTTTGGCCAGGTCGCCACCCGGAACCACCGTCGGCGCCTGGTAGTTGATCCCGCACTTGAAACCAGTGGGGCACCAGTCCACGAACTGGATCGTGCGCTTCGTTTTTATGGTGGCAACGGCGGCGTTGGCGTCCTTTGGCACAACATCTCCTCTGTACATCAGGCAGCAAGCCATGTACTTCCCATTGCGGGGGTCGCACTTGGCCATCATGGAAGATGGCTCGAAGGCGCTGCTGGTGATCTCCGCTACAGAGAGTTGTTCATGGTATGCCTTCTCTGCAGAGATCACTGGAGCGTAGGAGGAAAGCATGAAGTGGATTCTTGGGTATGGGACCAAATTCGTTTGGAACTCAGTTACGTCCACATTTAGAGCTCCATCGAACCGTAGAGAGGCTGTCAGGGATGAAATCACCTGAACATCACACCAAAGGAACAGTAAACCTTTACGAAAATCGTGTTAAGAACTACGAATCTACACACCGGCATGATATTGTAGATTTACTTTAAGCTTCTCCAAAAGACCTCATACCAATGTAGATAGTATTATATGATTATAAACCATAATCCTTCCCTAAATCATCCGACGTGGGACTTTCATCCAACACCTCTCCTCAATTCTATTGACATGGCTAAATTTAGGGCATGTATTGACCTAGCTAAGTTTAGGGCATGACTCTGATATCAGTTTGATGAACTCGACTCTCCACATACACAATGGTATGATATTGTCTACTTTAAGCATAAATTCTCATGGTTTTGCTTTGAGCTTCTCCAAACCTCATACCAATGGAGATAGTATTCTATGATTATAAATTCATGATCAATTCTTAAATTAGCCTACGTGGGACTTTCATCCAACATTCCTTCCATGCTCATTCCCTAAATCAAACACAGTTAAGATGTACCTGAGAGATGAGGCGGTTGAGGTTTGTGTAGGTGGGTCGCTCAATTGCAAGGGAACGTCTACAAATGTCATAAATGGCCTCGTTGTCAAGGAGCACAGAAACATCTGTATGTTCAAGGAGAGAGTGGGTTGAGAGAACACTGTTGTAGGGTTCAACAACAGAGGTGGAAACTTGTGGAGAGGGATAAACTGTGAAACCAAGCTTTGATTTCTTGCCATAGTCAACAGATAAACGCTCCAAAAGGAGAGAGCCAAGACCAGACCCAGTACCCCCACCGACAGCGTTAAAAACAAGGAAGCCTTGAAGTCCAGTGCAATTGTCAGCCAGCTTTCTAATGCGATCCAAACAGAGATCAGCGATCTCCTTGCCAACTGAAACAGAACTTTTCCAATTATCATAACACAGTCGTGAAAAAATTGTGGTGTATGTTCAATATTGATTGAACAACTTTATACGGATGTGCCAATTGAGATGCTTACTGGTGTAGTGGCCACGAGCAAAGTTGTTGGCAGCATCTTCCTTACCGCTAATTAGCTGTTCAGGATGGAACAACTGGCGATACATTCCAGTCCTCACCTCATCGATGACAGTAGGCTCGAGATCAACGAATAGAGCTCGAGGAACATGTTTGCCTGCACCTGTTTCACTGAAGAAGGTATTGAAGGCATCATCGCCTCCGCCTACAGTCGTGTCACTCGGCATTTGGCCATCAGGCTGAAAAACAGACCACAAAATTTAGACAACTTGAAATTCAAATTTTAAATTCATTACGATGCTTATGGAAAGAGAGAAGAAAGAGCATTCGCCCTCGCATAGAATTCTTAACATATATATTCATTTCTGTTCATTTATAACAACGTCAAAACTTCTAAACGTAGAAAATGTAATGAGAAACAATGAACTATTTTCACAAATGTAGATCATATCACGGAAAAATGGAAAGAGAAAACAGAAACATTAGGAGGGAAAACTATCTACCTATATAGAAAAACAAAAAGAAAAAAAAAAGATTAACAAGATCCTATCCGATGTCCAAAATGAAAGATCCATACAAGAATTCAAAACAGATACATACACATTACATCCATCAGAACAACCAGCAAATTAGCACATGATCAAAGTTTTACCAAACCAAAATTACGAAATACAGAAGTACCGTCAAGGAAGTCATTCAAAATCGATCGAGCAAACATGCAGTAAGAAAAAAAGGCAGATTAAAAAGAAAGCGAATTCAAATACATCATAACCGCAAATGAAACAAAATAAACGAAGAAACTACAAAGAGATATACCTGAATTCCATGTTCAAGGCAATACAGTTCCCAGCATGCATTGCCGACCTGAATCCCAGCCTGACCGATGTGAATCGAGATGCACTCCCTCATTTTTCTCCAGCCAAAAGAACAAAGCAAGCTAAAGCAAAAATCGGCGAAGAACAGAAAATCGGATCAAACGAAGGTCGAAAATGGAGACGAAGGCGTTTATGAAGACGCCTTCTTTGGTTAATGTATGTTTTTTCAATGGAAAATGAAGAAAACAAAACGGAGAAGCGTTTTATAGTTGGAAATATAGGAGGGAGAAATTTGGATAAGCGGAGGTTAACCAGGGTTAGTTAAGGTAATTAATTTTAATTGGCTGGAAATTAACCATGGTTAAGTTTTTAAGTTTGTGATTTTGAAGTTGTAACCGTTTTTCTTTTTATTATTATTATTATTATTGCCGCTCGAGTCCCTCGAACTTTGATTATAGTTCTTTTATCTTCAAATACTTCCTAATTTTTTTATTTATATAAAAAAATATTAGCATATTATTTAAATTTGGAGTAGAAATAATTTAGAATTTTCCGAAGAAATTGGACTTAAAAAGTGCATGAAATCATTTAGCATAAAAATTTGGATCGTCACATTGTTCTACGTCTAAAACTAGACCTTTTAAGTAGCCTAGGCTGCAATAAGGGCTCGATATTATTATGTTAATAAAAACTGGTTTGGGTTGCTTAAGGGAACATACCAGAGCCGTAGTGGAAGCGTAGTGGAAGCGAGAAACGAGTTTTCATGGGCCTTTTAATATAAATTATTTAGAAGTTTGGATGGAAATTGAACCTAGAATCGTGCGCACAATGACCTACTACAAAAATTTGGATCGTCACACTATTCTATGTCATCATCACACTGTTTTAAATCTCAATTTCTATTGCAGTGGTAATTTTTGAAACGGTTATGAAAGTCAATAATAGCAGTGCATTATTTATATTTATATATATATATAACCTAGAGAAACATAGGATCAATCATCAAAAATTTATATAAAAGCCACTTTTAATAATAAAAAGTAGGTTTCAATTTTATTTTAGTCCTCACACTTTTAAACTTATTCAATTTTGATCTTTAAACCTCTATCTTTATTCTATTTTAGTCTTTGAACTTTCAAAATGTCTATTTTAGTTCTCATTTTTTCCGATCAAGGTTTGGTCCCAAATCTGTTGGAGGAATATCTTATTCTTCAATTTGGACTATATTGAAAATTGGGTATGTGTGGGTCGTTTAGTTTTTTAAAAAAAATAGTATTCTAGAGATTAGTAAAGCTACAATTAAGTAAAATATGTGAACTTGAGCAAAACATAAAAAAAATCCCGAGAGAAAAAGAACAAAGTAAAAGTATAAGGAGAAAAGTTGACGCTGTCCAAGAAAATATAAGAGTGGACACATACGAGCCCGAAGGACTTGGTGATCTGAGTTGTTTCCCTCTCGACTATGAAGCTTATCTCCCAAGTAAGATGATATTTTTTATATCAAGTTACAAACTATAGCAAAAATTCTATTGGCTATCTATATGCCTTTTAACATGGCTCTATCAAAACACATTGTTCTCACCTCGTTATCGTAAAGTTACTCCACGTTCATACTATATCTCTATCAATTCATCTTCAGAATTACAAAAACAATTCATCAAAAAGGAACGTATTCTAACTTGTTGAAATACGTCGATGCACAAATCGGAGCAAGGAGATTCACCTGCCTTACACGTGCATCAACAGTAAATTTGTAAACTTGGAAAAGAGACCAAACCAACACTTAACCCATTAGTGGATTGAAGGTTTCAAACACTTATGGATTAAAACACCTTTCTATACAAACAAAGAGAACAAGAATTTACAGATCAAAATGAGATAAACATGAAGGAACATTATTCTAAGCTATACCTTTTCTTTTTTTTATCTTTGGGGGGGTGGGGGGGTTTGGTGGTATCACTAACCTTGCAAGTTATAAGCAGTTGAGTGATTGAGGAGTTCAGGATGCGGGCTGTGCACCAGTCCAGGCATGGGGCTGATCATCATCCAGTTGATCGAATCTGTGGGTGCGGATATCTTGTAGATATAAGATGCCAGTCCACACTCCACGAATGATGAGTATGCTCACAAATACTGCAGTTCCAAGTGTGCATATCACCTAAGATTTCACATAGCAGCACAGGCAGTTCGTTAGTGAGAAGAGTCGAGAGGCAGGGGAAAGCGGTATTCTAACATTTTTTACGAACTTTCACTCTTCGAGAAACTTTGGAAATTAGGTATGGCCTCCACAAATTTTCTTTTCTTTTTCCTTTTCTTTTTCTTTCTTGTGAGTTCCCACATCGGTTGGAGAGAAGAACGAAACATTCTTCTAAGGGTGTGGAAACCTCTCTCTAGCCGACGCGTTTTAAAACCTTGAGGGGAAGCCCAAAAGGGAAATCCCAAAGAGGACAATATATGCTAGCGGTGGGCTTGGGCTGTTACAAATGGTATCAGAGCCAGACACTAGGCAGCGTGCCAACGATGACGTTAGCCCCCGGGGGTGGATTGTGAGATCTCACATCTCTTGAAGAAGAGAACAAAACATTCCTTATAAGGGTGTGGAAACCTCTCCCTAACAGACGCATTTTAAAAACCTTGAGGGGAAGCCCAAAATGAAAAGTCCAAAGAGGACATATCTGCTAGCGGTGGGCTTGGGCCGTTTCAGGAATGCACTTCAGATCCCATCTCAGATCAACCCCTCTCCGTAAATAAAAAAGAAAATCAAAGAAGAGGGAAAAAAAGAACATTTATATTCCTTTCCATGTCAAGCCCACATGACACCACTATAGTCAAAACTAACAAAAAGAACTTCTTCAACAAACAAAAAGAACTTCTTCAACAAGAATGCGTTAACAAATTTGTCTTTTCATTCAAATCTGTCTCAAGAAATTCCAGTATCTTCCTATTGATCTTAATTAGTATCAACTTGTATGAAGTTCTCTGTTCTTCCTAGAACAGACCCTTTTAAGACCGTCTCTTGAAGGATCGACTCGTCTACAAACACCAGCAAACTCGATAGTCAATCCGTACCAACAGACCAGTACCTTTCACTACTGATGAACAAAGCCAAATATCACCAAGATTGGCTCTTTAGTCACATCCTACTAACAGAGCTTTGTGTGTTGGTGAATAAAAGTAAAACATCTAGCAAAGTCTGATGGTCAACTTGTTCTCACTGGAAGCTTTTCAACAGATAGTGTCTCTAACAGATAAACATACTCCAAGTATATATATCTTCAACAGAAATTTAATGCGTACTGTCTACAACCACCAGTAAACTCAATAATCAATAAACATCAACAGGCCAGCGCCTTTGGCTACTTCTGAGAAGACAGCAAATAAAGCAAATAACATATAGGTTCATTCTTTATGCCTTTTGTAATATTGGTTGTGTTATTATGTTTTTGTTATTTATATTTGTAAAATTGTTTCCATATCAGTAATTCTTTTATATAAGTGTGAGATCTCACACCGGTTGGGGAGGAGAACAAAGCATTCTTTATAAGAGTGTAAAAACATCTCCCTAGCAGACGTGTTTGAAAAACTTTAAGAGGAAGCCCGAAAGGGAAAGTCTAAAGAGGACAATATTTGCTAACAGTGGGCTTGGGCTGTTACAAATGGTATCAGAGTCAAACACCGGGCGATGTGCCAGTGAGGAGGCTGAGCCCCAAAGGGGGTGGACACAAGGCAGTGTGATAGCAAGGACATTGGGCCCCGAAGGAGGGTGGATTGGGGGTCCACATCGATTGGAGAAGGGAACGAGCGCCAGCAAGGACGTTGGGCCCTGAAGGGGGATGGACTGTGAGATCCCGCATCGGTTGGGAAGGAGAACGAAACATTCTTTATAAGGGTGTGAAAACCTCTCCCTAGCAAACGCGTTTTAAAAACCTTGAGAGGAAGCTCGAAAGGGAAAGTCCAAAGAGGACAATATTTACTAGCAGTGAGCTTAGGCAATTACAATAAGAGATTTAGAAATGATAAGATTCTAACTAGAATCCTACAAATGAAGCTCTTCTAATCAGTCTCGATACTTTGTTAATTTAAGAGATACTCACCAGTTTCAAAAAGTTTTCTGATGACAATACTGGTTTACTACAGTTCGCATAAGATGGAAATGGTTTATGAAGTGGGTTCGATCTCAAAACATCTCTTGGAGTGGGGGCCTTCCTTGAAACCAGCTATACTAAAAGAAGTTACAAAAAAGAACTCTCTAATCAACAAAAATAGAACTAATACCAAAATAACAAATAAGTTGTGGAGGGAACTTCACGATGAAGAACCAAAGACTAAGGCTCTAAACATTAAACCAGTTGGATTTGCCGACTTCCTCAAAGTATGACTACAAAGGAGGATACCGAATAGCTTCTCCCAACAATTAAAAGTATAAACATTTATGGTAACAGTCCAAGCCCGCCCACTACTAGTACATATTATCCGCTTTGACCCGTTACGTATCGTCGTAAGCCTCACGATTTTAAAACGCGTCTGCTAGGGAGAGGTTTCCACACTTTTATAAAGAATGTTTCGTTCCCCTCTTCAACCAATGTGGGATCTCACAATCTACTCCCCACGAGGGCCTGAGGGCCTAACGTCCTCGCTGGCACACCGCCCGGTGAATGGCTCTGATACCATTTGTAACAACTCAAGCCCACCACTAGCAGATATTGTCCGCTTTGGCACGTTACGTATCACCGTCAACCTCACGATTTAAAACGCGTCTGCTAGGGAAAGGTTTCCACACCTTTATAAGGAATGCTTCGTTCCCCTCTCCAACCAACATGGGATCTCACATTTATTTTCTTGGTTTAGGTTTGCCACGCATAACCAAATTTATCAAGCGAAGTGTCATGACATTTCCAGCAGCATTATTTTGGTCGAATTTCAATACCCAATTCTCTTTTGAAATGAGAAGCTAACAACTATCCATACATTGCCGAGGTAACAAATCCATATGGAAATAGCAAAGAAAACGCATGAAATCGATGTATTTACCTCAAGAAATGCCTTCAAAACCCACAAAAATGCCAGCATTAGCACCCCATTGACAGAAAATCCCACCTGAAAAAACAATCACTAATACACAATTGATCAACAACAGTACAGAAAAAGAAAACGTCAATGATTGAGCTTAAACAAACTAAATAAACTTCTACCAGTTTAGTAGGGATGGATTGGGGAAGAACCGATCTCACAGCCTTCCGGGCTCGCCTCGAGACTTTCCTGAAAACATTCTCAACAAACTGAACCAATAGATCCAAACTTCTATCCTCTTCCTCATCTTCATCCTCCTCATCCTCCTCCTCCTCCTCCTCCTCTCCACCGATTAAGTCGAAGTCAGGGCCAATCGAGCCGTTCCAATTGCGCCGATCATCCACCGGATTATCAACTCCCTGGAAGACAATCGAGCAAATTGAGAGAGAAAAAACACGAAAAAAAAGGTCAATAAATGGGAAGAGAAATCCGACGAACCTGAGAGAAATTGGAGGCTCTTCTGGAAGCCCGGAGGAGCGTGTGAGAAATTTGGAAGGGATGGGAGAGAAGGCAGGTTCGAGAGGTTGGAAATGGTGGTTGAGATTGAGGAACGGCGAAGAGGGACGGCGGTGAACGAGCGGCAAGTAAGGACATAGTCAGGTGTAGAAGGAGTATTGCCCGGCGATGGTTAACTGTCGCAGAGGATTGAGTTAAGGATTTCCCACGTAAAGGGAACCTTTTCTTGTTTACAAAAGTTTTTTTATCTTTTCACAAATATTTGAAATACTCAAAAACTTTTATTAATAATAACTTTTTAAAAAATATTTCAAAAATACCAAAAAGCTTTATTAATATTCTTAATTTTTTTTTATCCAAAATGAGTCGCTTAAATAAATGAATGTCAATTAATTATCACTAACGAAAGTGGCTATGGTACGCATGAGTGGCTATCTACTGAGATCCTTTGATTTCGTTTAATTAGCCGTATAATAGTATGCATATTTAGCCCTAATATGAGAGTTTCTTACCTATTATTTTTAATTCTCACCGTGTTTCTAAAATGATTCTCAGGTAAGGGTAGGACCGAGGCACAAGAATGACGAATAGGATAAAGGACTCGAGCATGATGCAGCTTTGAAATTTTCTTATTTTCATTTTTACAGAGGTTTCCACTCTAGACAGGGGTACGTGGTCATTCTTGTCCAAGGTGTGTTGCCTGTGATGGTAGGACAGATGTCCTAGTCATACTTGTACAGGGCGTGTTGTCCATGATCGTATTCCCGTTCTAAACTCCTTTTACTTGCTTTCATATATAGTCAAGTCTTTACTATTTCCTCATGTCATGTCAATATCGATGTATATGATCGTTCATTAAAATCATATCCACATTCATCAGGATTAAAATTCTTCAAAATATATTGTAAGAGAATGTGACTAATTGCCAATTCTTCCCTACCTGAGTTATATATGATATCAAAGTTTGGTTGTTGCTTAATTCGCTTTTAGCCTATAACATTGCTTTAAACTGTTTCGAAAGTATTTTATGGTTCACTTCTTATAAAAATATTTTTTTTTTGTCAAATATGACGCTCGATCATATGTTAAGATTGTCTACAAAAATTTAATGTTTACTCCGAGTTAAGATTTAATTTTGAATTAAGAATCAATTTAGGTAAGCCTTAATCCTCACATACTTTCACTATAAGGTCCCTTCCCTACTTCCAGCGAGAGCCTTTTAGCGTTTCAGAGTGGCCAAGCAGAGCCGAGAATTCCATGCTTGTTCAGTCCTGGAAGCTTGAAAGCATCACACCAGCGGCAATCCTCATGTTCCATACTTGTTCTTCTTTGCAAATGCGAACTATAGGAGCAATACGACCTCAATTGACGGAGTTATTCAACCGTTCGTGTTTCAGAAGCTTCAGAGTTAGAGCTCTCTCGTCTTCATCTCTGGCCTCCTCGAATCAATCTCGCGGTGGTCTTCCTCGATTCTTCTCCCAAGTTCTACCTTCTTATAAGGCAATCCATATCTCTCTTGTAATTTTCATGTTTTTATATGATCGGAAATTGTGTAGATAGTTGTGAATGAGGTTTTGATTGTGAGAATTTTAAGAACCGAATGATTTTCCTCGTGCTGTAGCTTTTACTTTGCCTACATGAGTCGTGGTTGTGTTAGTTTTGAATCCGGTCTGTCCATTTGAATGGATGATTACAAACTTTTTATTCTCTAAGTGAGCCGATATTCGCCTTTCCTACCAAAAACTAACCCAACCGAAGAAAATTACTGGAAATGGCTATAAAGAATCTCATTCCTTCCTCCCTTTCTTCCCCTTTCTTCCCCTGTTTCCGAGATCGATATAGCCCTCTCGAAACCTAGCTATTAGAGTTGCATTTCCGAGCTAATATTCCACTTAATCCCCAACTGGGTACTTGAACCCTTCTCCTGCAAGGTATAGAACAACTAGTGTGGGCCCTCCTCGCTTTGGTTCTGCTTCTGTGGTGACCAAGAAGCAAGAGCTTGAGCTCAATCAGCCATTGATAATCACTTTTGTGGTTCCCAATTGGATTGAGATTCCGGTCCGGTGTAAGGGACACCTTCTTCATAATCTAGGGGTCCAATGTAGCCTGCGTTAAGCGGAGTGTTGGTGACTCTGAATTTTGGAAGACCAAGGCGGCGTGTCATTAGGGGTGGCGTTTGATCCATGAAATGTTAATTATGGAGCTTTGTGTTCTTGTGCAAATTTGGAATGTTTTAGATGTTTCTTTGTGGGGGAGTTGGTATTCATGAACTTATGAGATGGATAATGGCATTTACTAAGATGAAATGGGATAGGATGGATGGTTGTTTCCCTAATGGTATCTCTATTGGTTTCTTCAAGTAAGTCTTTTAGGAATTTGTCATATAATGATATTCTAGTGAAGCTAAAATACATTGCTTAATTTCATGTTGTAGTAAGCTCAATGCTTGATTTGATTTGATAATTTTGTAAAGTGAGATTGTGATGCTTGGTTTGATTGCGGAACTGGAACTGCTGTCTTATCATATGCTTCGTCGTTATCCAGGGTGATGTTATTCGTCTAGAAGGCGATGAAGTCTGGCATATGACTAAAGTTTTGAGGTTGAAGACTGATGATAGGTACTACTTCACTACAAGAAATAATAGATACGATAGCTTACAAAAAATGCTATCGTAGGCTGTTTATAGCGTTTTTCGTACTAGTCGACGTCATTCACTGTTATCTGGACATGTGTGTCACTGGCTAGATCCTTCTCTCTTTATCTGTTTGTTTTCTTCATGATAATTGGATGTAAATTAAAGGGTGGAGCTGTTCAATGGAAATGGAGGTTTAGTTGAAGGGAGCATAAAGAACGTTCGTGTCAACGGACTCGACATTCTGGCAATGGAAGATCCAAAATCTGTTCTACCTCAAAGCACACAGTGGCATGTATTTGCAGCTTGTGGTGAGATTCTTTTGTGGAATCATTAACTGTTTACTGCATCTTGTGGCATGGAAATTAACACGTCTTCGTTTAGGTACTCTAAAGGGTGGTCGTGCTGACTGGCTTGTTGAGAAATGTACAGTAAGTAAATATAGACTAAGGTGTTGCAGATGAGAATTTGTGCTTACTAATTTTCTTTTTCTGGCCCTTCACTTTATCTAGGAACTGGGTGCCAGTAGCGTAACTCCATTGCTAACAGAACGTTGCGCTACCATATCTGATAACCGGGTACACAGATTTGAACGTATCACATTAGCAGCAACTAAACAATGTGAGTCAGTATTCAAGTAAACTTTCTTCACCTTGGGAGTGTGAACTTGAGACAGTTCGATTTGGCTTGTTGGTGTTGTCTAGTTACGTTTTGGAATTTTTTATGTATCCTTCATCGCAGGTCAAAGACTGCACCAAATGAGTCTGAATTCTCCATTGAAGATTGATGGTCTTTTGCACATTGTGAGTTGCAGCACAATTTTCTTCGTGTACTTTATTGACCTTTGTGCTTGGCTTGGCTAACATAATTTTTTTTTAAAAAAAATCATAGAAGAATTATGGACACTTGGGATAATTTAAGAATTAAGCATATTTCCACAACAATTGGTCAAGTACTTCTTGTAATATTTGTTGAGGATTGTTGGGAGGGAGTCCCACGTTGGCTAATTAAGGGGATGATCGTGAGTTTATAAGTAAGGAATACATCTCCATTGGTATGAGGCCTTTTGTAGAAACCAAAAGCAAAGCCAAGAGAGTTTATGCTCAAAGTGGACAATATCATATCATTTTGGAGAGTCGTGGTTCCTAACATGGTATTAGAGTCCTGCCCTTAACTTAGTCATGTCAATAGCATCCTCAAGTGTCGAACAAAGAAATTGCTAGCCTCGAAGGTGTAGTCAAAAGGGTGTACTTTGTTCGAGGGCTCCAAAGAAAGGAGTCAAGATTAAGGGGAGGCTGTTTGAGGGCTACATAGACCTCAGGGGAGGCTCTATGGTGTACTTTGTTCGAGGGGAGGATTGTTGAGGATTGTTGGGAGGGAGTCCCACATTGGCTAATTTAGGGAATGATCATGGGTTTATAAGTAAGGAATACATCCCCATTGGTATGAGGTCTTTTGGAGAATCCAAAAGCAAAGCCATGAGAGCTTATGCTCAAAGTGGACAATATCATATCATTGTGGAGAGTCGTAATTCCTTGTTACTTCAAGCTCATATGTCCTTTTGATGTGGCCTTCTTCTTCAATGAATGTATTTTTTCAGAAATTGTGTTGATAACTTGAGATATACTGATAAAAACGAGCAAAAACAACCTAGAGGGTAGCGACAACCCTCGGCCAGAGAAACCACAAAAGAATTTCATAGCATTCTATACTACAAGTTCTTTTTTTCTTTGAACTTAATTTCATAACTGCCTCAGTTTTATTCTGCTTCCCTGTAGATTACTGAGTCGAAGCTATCTTTTGTAGCAGTTGCAGAAGCAACCCCGCTTGTAAGTGCCTTAGCTTCAATTGAAATAGAGTCTGGTGGGCTTTTGATCGTCGGACCTGAAGGAGGTACATTTTATGAAAGTTTTGCTTTAAAAGAGGTTTTTAAGGTAGTTTTCAACATTCTGATGATGTATGTATATTCTTTTATTAATAAGTAACCGAGTTTTCATCAAGCAAAATGAAAGAATAAACAAGGTATACAAAAAACAAGCAAGCTATAAGAATGTCCTCCAATCGAAAAGAATTACACCAAGCGAAAAATTAGAAAAAATCTGGCCCATAAAGATGCATTTAACCTCACCACCTCCCACACCTCCTCCGACAACTTCTCCACCCCTCTAAAAGTTTTACCATTCCTCTCGAGCCACATGCCACGAGATTATTATTTTATCACGAAAGAGAGAATTCATCAAGATCTCATCCATCGTACTTTTTACCAAGAATTTGATCGTCATGGAAAATTACCTATGTTATCTATTGTTAATTGGTCCACCTATAGAATAATGTTGTAATAGCAAGTTCACCGCTAGCAGATATTGTCCGCTTTAGCTCGTCACATATCATTTAAAATATGTTAGTTACATACATTGGTACTTATCATTTAGTGCATTGCATTTTTCGTCTTTTTTATTTTTTATTTTTTTTTATTTTTATACATCTGTTCTTCTTCTTCTTCAGACTTCACCGAAAAAGAGGTCAATATGATGAAAGAAGCTGGTGCAATTCCAGTTGGTCTTGGTCCATATCGACTTCGTGTTGAAACTGCAACAGTTGCAATCTTATCAACCCTGATGTTATGGTCTGACTCAAAAGGTTCTAATCGTTAATCTCTCTTTCAGGTTAGCCCTTGTCTGTTTGTGTATTGATAAATCATATTTTCCTGCATATCTATTTTGTTTTATTTCAAGGATGAACTAAAAATTAGACAAATCGAATGGGTGCCCATGAAAAAGATTTTGAATGCAGTAAATGAATACAAGATGTACCAATATCAAGTTTCAATAGTTTATAGAACAGAAGAAGCAAGAACGTAAGACCAGGATAGGATTTAAACCTTGAATATATTACCTAGTATAAGACGCGTTTTAAAAACCTTGAGAGGAAGCTCGAGAGGAAAAGTCCAAAAAGGACAATATTTGCTAACGGTGGGCTTAGGCTGTTACAAATGGTATCAGAGTCAGACACTAGGCGGTGTGCCAATGAGGACGATGGCCCCCAAGGAGGGTGAATTGTGAGATCCCACATCGGTCGGAGAGGGAAACAAAACATTCCTTATAAGGGTGTGGAAACCTCTCTCTAGTAGACGCGTTATAAAACTTCGAGGGAAAGCTCGAAAGGGAAAGCTCAAAGAGGACAATATCTGCTAGCGGTGGACTTGGGCTGTTACAAATGGTATTAGAGTCAGACACCGGGTGGTGTGCCAATGAGGACGCTGACCCCCAAGGAGTGTAGATTGTGAGATCCCACATCGATCGGAGAGGGAAACATAACATTCCTTATAAGGGTGTGGAAACCTCTCCCTAGTAGACATGTTATAAAACCTTGAGGGAAAGCCCGAAAGCGAAAGTCATAGAGAACAATATCTGCCAGCGGTGAGTCTGAACTGTTACACCTAGAAATTTACCTTTCTTCCTATTGAATGGACAAAACTACATTATCATCATGTTGAGATCTCAAAAAACGACTAGCATCGGTTTATTGCTTCAGCTCTTCTCGACCTAATAGATGCTACTCATTTTTTTTCTAAAACTCATTGGCCATATCAGACCTACCCATGAAAGTTAACCCATCCCAAACTTACCAACGTGACTTACAGTTAAAAACCATAACATTTCCCATTAGTTTTCACTTGTTTTTAATGCTATTTACTGATTTACTGCAATGCTCTATTGTGAAATATAGTCTTAGAAGAACAATACTAACAATGTAAGGTAGTTTCTAGCATTATTTATTTAGGTTTGTAAGGTTAAAGGATTATTGTTCATACATAGTTATTGTCTTGGGTTTGCTAGATAGATCACCTAAACGATTCACCCAAGCTTGGGAGTTTCTACTTAGAACAATGGAATCCATTCTAGTAGCTTCAACCTTTCTATGCTTCACTGTTTACAGGATATCATCAAGATCAGCACCATTTATAAGCCTCAAAGTCGGAGCGTTTGAGGGATGGGGCATGTGGGGCATGTCGACAATTTGAGACATTCTACAAAATAACTTGGGCTCGGTTTGATAACCATTTTTTTTTAAGATTAAGCCTAGAAATACTACTTCTATCTGTGTTTGTTATATCTACGTTCTAGCCATATTTTCAAAATTCATGCACGTTTTGAAAATTAAAAAAAAGTTTTCAAAACCTTATTTAGGTTAAGAAGCTAAGTGTTTCCTTAAAGAAAAATGATCGCGGTAATAAAATTGTGTAAAAACATACACGATTTTTAAAAATTAAATGGTCATCAAACGTGACCTTAATGATTTAATGATTTAAAGATTTTTAGTTTAAATTAGTACGGATATTTTATGATATTTTGCAATTGATTAAGGAGATAAGTTTGTCTCAATATTAGCAGGGTTAGTCAACGTTGGTCGTTGGTCAACGTTAGGGGCTTTTAACTGAATTGAACTGCTTTAACGTTGGTCAACGGTGGTCGTCTATATCAGTCAAATGAAGTCTAATATTAGATTTAAAATTACATATATACCAATTTGGTTGTTTTGTAATTAATGATAATAAATAACTCACCAAAATCAATGATGTATTTGAAATAAACTCACTTTCTAGTTTTCATCTACAAAATGAGCTTCCATTCTCTTCACATTATTTGTTTGATGATTAAGAGTTCGAACATGTTTTTTAGATTGCGTCGTTGTGGATGTCGTGGGTGAGCACAGTTGCTTAAGATAGGAGAGGAGAGTTGAAACCTCTCCCTAACAAACGCGTTTTAAAAATCGTGAGATTGACAGCGATACGTAACGGGCCAAAGCGGGTAATTTTTGCTAGCGTGAGCTTGGACGGTTATAGTTTAGCTACTGTCGGATGTTGCATTGGTGTCAAGGATGAGAGGAGAGCTGCGTTGTCTAAAATATTGTTGAAAACAAGGGAAGAATCGTGTTGCCATTAGAGACGAGAGGAGTGTTACACACCTTGCGATAGGTTGCATAGTTAGCATGAGTAATTACATAATGAATATAAGAAGAATTTGTAGTCTTTGATCATTGTAACAAAGTTACAATATTAGTAGGATTATTAAATTATATAAATTGTATAATTTTTTTTATAAAAATGTTATTACTTTATTTCAAAATATATTTAAATTTTTAAAAGTTTTAATAATATTTTTATATTAAAAAATAGGGATTGAGAACGAGATAAAGAATATAATCTTAATTTCCAGTTCGGTTGAAATTGTATGTTCCTTTATTCTTCCTTCCACCTCCAAAATTTAAAAAAAAAAAAAAAAAAAAAAAAAAAATCTGGAGAAAAAACCTATTCAACCCGCCATGAATTTTCTTCCAAGAAAAAATTGCAAAGAGTAAAATCAAGCATCAGTTTTTTACAAGAAATTTCATTACATTCCGAGGTTGGTCCGCCATTACCGGCGGCGAAGTTCCCATGCGGGGACAGCATTTTCACCCACTGAAGCCGGGTCTCGCCCGACCCGATGAGGAAAACGAACCAGTTCGCTCGTACCTCCCTGGAGTGAGCGTCCCGTTAGGCGCCGGAATTCGGAAGAAGGGAACCGGAGTCCGGCCATGGCTGCTCCTGGACTCAACCGGCGGAGCTCAGGTAGTTGAGGCTGGAAAACATGCGATTATGCGGCGGACTGGCTTGCCGGCTCGGGACCTTCGGATTCTCGATCCGTTGCTCTCGTATCCATCTACGATTCTTGGCCGTGAGAAAGCGATTGTGATCAATTTAGAGCACATCAAAGCCATTATCGCTGCTCAAGAAGTGTTCGTGTTGAATGCCAGGGATCCGTCTGTAACTCCCTTTGTTGAGGAGCTTCAGAAGCGAGTATTGCGGCACCATCAAGCCACGAAGGCCGCTCAGGTTTCAATTCGAATTACGATTTTAACCTAGTTCTTGAAATTAATGCATTTCTTCCCCCAAATTTGATCGATTGGAATGAAGTATGAACTGATTATGGTGTTCCTTAATTTCCTTTTTATCCATTTGTGCTAGCTTTCTGTTTGGATTGTAGAACTTATTGACAATATGTTGTCCAGTTATTTGGTAAGTGTTTTGAGAGTGGTATGAAATCATGAAATTTTGTCATTCATGTTTGAAGAACAGGGTACTGGGGTTGTAATTTTAAAATCTTTGTTGTTTCTTGCGCTGTTCTTGGGGTGTGGGAAGCTTCCAAGAACAAGGATTAGTGGGTGTGTGTCACGGGCATGATCCAAGGAGAGAGTCTCTGATAACTCGTTATTTTACTAGATATGATATGAAATCTAGTGATCATGGTTAAATGTTGTGCAATGTAGTAGTTGCTAGTTTGGAACTTTGGATGGTTCATTTGAACTTGGATTGGAAGTTTGAACTTGGATTGGAAGTTTGAACTCTGTCCTTCGGTTTAGTTTTCATTTGATTCTCTTTCGATGATTCATCGAGGATGGCTCATTAGTCATCAGGACGATCGCGATGATTGCAGAATTGTTCTATGATGGGTGCAATCTGTGTTTAATTATCTGCAATGTTTTAGGATGGCAATGGCGATGATTCTAATTGGAGAAACCTGTATGACCTGGGGGAGCCTCGGTCGAGGACTCAAAGTCCTAATTACTACCAAGGATTTCCCCAGGCTGACGAGGAGGAGGGGAAGGAAAATGGGAAACAAGGTCTCGAAAATCGGGAGGGATTGAAGGTTCTTCCTTTCGAGTTTGTTGCTTTGGAGGCATGCCTTGAAGCCGCTTGCAGTTGCTTAGAAAGTGAAGTAAGGATTTTACATTTCTTGTTTAGTTTATTTAGTCTTGGTATCAGAGCCCGACGCTGTGCCAGCAAGAAGACTGAGCCTCCAAGGGGGTGGACACGAGGCGGTGTGCCAGCAAGGACACTGGATCTCGAAGGGGGGTGGATTTGGGGGGTTCCACATCGATCGGAGAAGGGAACGAGTGTCAGCAAGGATGCTGGGGTTCTGAAGGGGGTGGATTGTGAGATCTCACATCAGTTGAGGAGGAGAACGAAACACCCTTTATAATGGTGTGGAAACCTCTCCCTAGCCGACGTGTTTTAAAAACCTTGAGGGGAAGCCCGAAAGGGAAAGCCTAAAAAGGACAATATCTGCTAGCGGTGGACATGGGTCGTTACAAATTCGAATTTAGCACATTATATTGTTCATTTTTTCTTGCTTCCTTGATTATCATCTCCTGTACCAGGCAGATACATTGGAGCTAGAAGCTCACCCAGCTTTGGATAAGCTGACTACTAAGATTAGTACTCTCAATTTGGAACGGGTGCGTCAAATCAAAAGTCGATTGGTTGCAATAACTGGACGAGTTCAAAAGGTGTCTAGATTTAATTACTACTCACGACGCATTTTATTGGGAAACAGATGCACTGTAATTTGATTTAACACAGCTTTTTAATCTTTTCGAATGCTACGGTCGTTTACAGGTGCGGGACGAATTAGAACACTTGCTAGATGATGATGAGGATATGGCTGAGATGTACTTAACAGAGAAGATGGTTCAGCAACAACTTGAGAACTCTTCCACTTCTTCAATTCCCGAGAGAGATGAAATGGACGACGCAGTTCAGCAGTTAGGCAAAGATGAGAGGCACGAGACTCGTCTTATGTCGCCTTAAACACAGAATAACAGACCTATTCTATTGTTATTGTTTTCATTGATTTCTGCATTTTAATGAGCTTTCTGTTCCCAATTTTCTCAGTTCTCCTCCTGAAATATCGTTGGAAGGCAATATGGATGCTTCCCATGTGGGCAGGGACAGCCATGGGACCCGGACGAGTACTACCCAGAGCGCTATAAGCAAGCACCTCGATGTAGAGGAACTCGAGATGCTGTTGGAGGCATACTTTGTGCAAATTGATGGTACACTGAACAAACTCTCCACGGTATGCATAATCATCAATGTTTTCTATCATGTATGTGATCAGTTGTATTTTAAAGATGATGCTGCTTCTCTTAACCTGAAGGATTTTTTTGGTTGGTTGTGCTGTAGATAAGTAATAAATCTAAGGTATGTGTTTTCGAGTAGGAAAACATAATGTAACGGCCCAAGTCCACCGCTAGCAGAGATTGTCCTCTTTGGGCTTTCCCTTCCGGGTTTTTCCTCAAGGTTTTTAAAATGCATTTACTAGGGAGAGGTTTCCACACTCTTATAAAGAATGTTTCGTTCTCCTCCCTAACCGATGTGGGATCTCACAATCCACCACCCTTCGGAGCGCAGCGTCCTCGTTGGCACTCGTTCCCTTCTCTAATCGATGTGGGACTCCCCAAATCCACCCTCCTTCAGGACCCAGTATCCTTGCTGGCACACCGCCTCGTGTCCACCCCCTTCGAAGTTCAGTCTCCTCGCTGGCACATCGCCAGGTGTCTGCTCTAATACCATTTGTAACGGCCCAAGCCCACCGCTAGCAGATATTGTCCTCTTTGGATTTTCCTTTCGGGCTTCCCTCAAGGTTTTTAAAACGCGTTTGCTAGGGAGAGGTTTCCACACCTTTTTAAGGAATGTTTCGTTCTCCTCTCCAACCGATGTGGGATCTCACAATCCACCACCTTTCAGGGCCCAGCGTCCTCGCTGACACTCGTTCCTTTCTCTAATCGATATGGGACCCCCCAATCCACCCCCGGGCTCAGCGTCCTTGATGGCACACCGCCTCGTGTCCGCCCTCCTTCGGGGCTCAGTCTACTCACTGGCACATCGCCCATATCTGGCTTTGATACCATTTGTAATGGCCCAAGCTCACTGCTAGTAAATATTGTCCATTTTGGACTTTCCCTTTCAGGCTTCTCTCAATGTTTTTAAAATGCGTCGGCTAAAAAGAGGTTTCCACACCCTTATAAAGAATGCTTCGTTCTCCTCTCCAACCGAGGTGGGATCTCACACTTAATTTTACTAGGAGAAAAGGCTAAACTAGTTGGCAAACCTAATTTAAGGGTCAATATTTTTTAGTCTTGTTCAAAGAAAGGCTATTCAAATGGAAGTATAGAAGTCAATAGAATTGCTTTAAGGTCAAATGCATGAGGTAATTTCTTATACAAATACTTTCACAGTTGACCTCAACAGAAAGGAAGTAAATTTTGAATTCTCCACCTCCTTTGGGCATGAAATCTTACTGGCAACCAGGTTTCATTTCCATAGAATTGAAATTGTAGGTTAACCCGTAACGACCAAAGCCCACCGCTAGCAGATATTATCCTTTTTGGGTTTTTCCTTTCGGGCTTCCCCTCAAAGTTTTTAAAACGTGTCTGCTAGGGAGAGGTTTCTACACGCTTATATTAGAATATTTCATTCTCCTCCCTAACCAACGTGGGATCTCACAATACCAATTCTGATCTCATCCTTAATCTGAAAATTTTGTTCCCTTTCAAGTGGCTGCTAGTAGTTTGAACATTGATTTTCCTTCTGTTAATATCCTTTTAACACACTGTTTTATCCATCTTAAGCTGAGGGAGTATGTGGATGACACAGAAGATTACATCAACATAATGCTGGATGACAAACAGAACCATCTTCTACAAATGGGAGTAATGTTGACAACGGCAACCCTTGTCGTGAGCGCGTTCGTCGTGGTGGCAGGTATCTTCGGGATGAACATCCATATTGAACTGTTTGAACCCGAAAAAGCAGGCATGCCGGAGTTCCTGTGGACCGTTGGTGGTGGTACTACTGGAACCATCTTGTTGTATGTCGTTGCCATCGCTTGGTGCAAGCACAAACGCTTGCTCGAGTAGTTCCCCATAACCGAAACTCGATCCTACTGCCAATGGTGTAGTTGGCCTGATAAAAAAGGATTATATATAAATATTATGTATTTCGCATTCATTCATTATTCTGCTGTGTTGAAATGATATGTAGTTTTTACGATTGCTCTGACTTTTGAAAATTAAAGGATATTTTTTAAATACTTTTGAAAGTTAAAAGGGTATTTTCTAAATAAAATATTAACCGTTTTCATCCAATACTAATATAAGGATATATTTAAACTTTTTTTTAACAAAGTGAAAAGCTTTTCTTTTTAAGTACTATTCTCTAATACTTGTCTTTATATAACTATTTGGTTTCTTGACTCTTATAAACACTATGTCATAGGGTTGTTGTGTTAAAGGAACTAGTTCTATTATGATTCCATTATATGATGGACAAGGCCTTTGTCCGTTACAATAAGTTGATTTAAAGTTTTATGAACACTGTGTTAAGAGATTCGTCTTAGATGAACAGTATATCGTAGCTCGTTTAAAGTTAGTGCTCTTTGAGTTTTATGATTGAGAGTGCTTATTTTTAGTATTCTTATCCATTTGGCCAACCGATATAGGAGTCAAAAGCATGCAGAGGTGCTGAAATAGGAGTTGTGTAGAAATACCCAATTGGAGTGTGTTTTTTTTCGACGTTAGGTTACTTTAGACATAGAGGAACCACTTGCAAACAACGAGAAAAATGGACTTTATGAATGATGGGCTAACGAACTAAGTTTAAAATCGCATCAGAAAAGACGAGCCCAAAGAGATATCAAAAACTCGTCTATTGAAGTTGTAATAAGATAGCTGTACTTGAAGGAGTGTCTAGATCACCTTTGTAACAGCCCAAACTCACTGTTAGTAGGTATTATCTGCTTTGACCTGTTACGTATTTGAAAGTGTGTCTAGATCGCTTTTGTAATAGCCCAAGCCCACCGCTAATAGATATTATCCACTTTGGCTCGTTACGTATTGTCGTCCGTCTCATGGTTTTTTTAAAAAATTTTGTTCTCCTCTCCAACCGAGGTGGGATCTCGCAATCCATCCCCTTGGGGGCCCAACTTCCTCGTTGGTACACCGTCCAGTATCTGGCTTTGATACCATTGTAACAGCTCAAGCTCACTGTTGGCAGATATTATCCGTTTTGGCCCGTTACGTATTGTCATCAACCTCACGGTTTTAAAACGCGTCTGTTAGGGAGAGCTTTCCACACTCTTACAAGGAATGCTTAATTCCTCTTTTCAACCGATATGGGATCTCACAACCTCCTTTATTAACCAGATTTTATGTTGTAGAACAATTTGATTCTCTCTATTACCACAACGGTATAATGTTATCTACTTTCACCGTAACGCTACAAATCACGATTTCACTAAAAACAAAAACTTTATTTCAATAAGCGTCTAGTCCTTACTTCTACACTACAGATCTTCCCTACTTCCAAAACCCATACAAAAGAACCCAATCAAACAAAACGACAAAACAAGGTAACAAAAAGCTAGCAGAGTCAAAACGACATACAACAAACACACTCTAACGCTTAAATCAACGAAGAAAACATGTTGGAGCGAGTTAAAAACATTAAAGCTAGGGAGTGTCCAAAAACCCTAGCCAGCTAGGGCTTGGTGGCATGCAGCTGGAATGTGACAGTGGGAAGCACAGTTATGGGGAGGGCCTGCAATATGGCAGTGGAAGCAATTGGCAATAGGCAACATTGGTGGCATTATGTCCCCCATGGGGTTTTAGGGTTTTGTCACCATAAACACAAACAACACAAACCCTTAGCATCCTTTGCCTTTGCCTATAATTAATCATTGTTGTCTTTGGCGGTGGTTCTAAAGGCAATCAATGTCTCTTCCATACTTCTTTGCATATCTATCTTTTCTTTCACCAACTCTTTTAACGTTTCGATAACTTAGCTTTTAACTCGAACGGGTAGTTAAAATTAACTGATATTGATCGATTAGTTACGTATGAGCATTCTCGATACTATTTTGGTAGGTATTGATTCTTTTTTGTCATGTTAAGATCTTCTGTTCAAAGCTAGATTTGAACGAGTTTATGTTGAGTTTATGTGCATTTTTAGTTGTCAAACAAAGAAACTCGTGATGAAAGTACTCTTGGGTAAAGGAGGTGTATATGAAGGAACCGAGACCATATCTGAATGAGAGGGATCCTGAGAATAGGATGACTTAGAAAAATTGAAAGTCGGTATTGATGTGTCAACAAGACCCACCTTCCTTTTCAGTGGCTTAACTATAGGAACTTTATAGTTAAGTGTGATTCTAACTCGGGTGACCTTCTGAAAAAAATTCTTGATGTATATGAGTAAGAACAAAACATGCTGAAATGACTCATTTTGGTTTGTGCGGATAGTCTTTAGCCAGAAGTAAGTGAAGTGACTATGTTGCAGGTGTCGAATGGTTTGTCGGGATAGTTTGGATGGCCTTTAGCAGCGATAAGTAAGTAACGTGTCAAATGGTTTGTGGGGATAGTCGACGCGACCATGTCGTAGGTACCAAATTTAGATTTCGAATCTTGAGTATGGGTCGTTACAAGTACTTTAAAAACTTCATTTTTTAATTAAAATAAAATATCAAAATCGTGTTCGGTAACTATTTGATTTCTTGAAATTACGGTTCTAGACATTGTCTTCCACTTAAAGTCTTCGTTTTTTTTGGAATTTAGCTAAGAATCTAAATTATTCCTTAAAAACGTTTAAATAATTTTATTTTTTTTCAAATGAAATTATATAATAATAATAATAATAATAATAATAATAATAAATATTGAACAGCTGTTCCATCCTCTACTGTGTAGTTTGGATCAGATTGCCCATCACCACTACACACCTTATCATCATCTTGTCTCATGCAACTCTCTTCTCTTTTGTCCTATTTCCAAAATCCTACCTAACAATTTTTTATATATATACACAAAAACGCTGCTTCTGAATCTCGTGGGTCATATCGTTTCTTTTACCCTAACGTGCTTGTTCGAAAAAATCTCGACAGGTCAATGCTTATTACGACCAGTAACTTTGTAATTTTGTCGCTCGTTCTATAAACCTGATTTGGCTTTACAAAGAGCATGCGTCAAAGATGCAAACGGGATTCTTCCTGCTTACCTTAACTCGTAGCGGAAAAAATAGAAAAAAACGACAACAAGAAAGCAAAGTTTCCATTGATGGTATACTTAGTGTAAACGAGCTTGAACTTGCTAAATTTGATCTATATTTTTCTCGGTGGTATTGTTCAGAAATTAAGATTTGAACGTATAAACGATCACCGAAAAGCATACTTTTTAAACCAATTAAGCTTCCTTCTCGAACTCTCTTTCTTTCCTAATTTTCAAGTGTTTCCCTCTTAATTTTTCGAGAGAATCTAGAAAGTGTTTGTCCAAAAAACCGAGCTTGATTTTGTTGCTTTTGACTTATTTCCTCGACGGGTTCATCGTGGCAAGTTAAGATAGTTTAGTAGATAAAATATCAATTATTTTTATTAAGATTGAAGGTTCGATTCTTCACTTTCATAATTTTTAAGCTAAAAAAATAATATAGTTGCATCTCGATGACCTATATAGGAAATTATATCAACAATTTTTTTAAAATAAAAATAAATAAAAATAGATAAAAATACTGATGTCTAAAGTCGACAATGTCATATCATTGTGAAGATATGTAGAGAGATCATTGTCCCCAACAAATGATATTAGAGTCATGTTTTCTGACTTAGCTATGTCGATAGGATTCTCGAGTTCCGAATCAAAAGTGGGTGAGACTAGAAAAATGTAGTCATGATGTGATATGGGGTTGATCTCTATTGGATAGACCGTGTACTCTGATGAGTTGGCCTAAATAAATGTTAGACAAACGGATAATTTTTAGATCATATGTTGTGACAAAATCACGAGTATAAAAATATTTTCTCCAAAAATTTCACCAAACTCACCGCTAGTAGATATTGTCCACTTTAGCACATTACATATCCACGTACCTATAAGGAATATTTTGTTTCCCTCTCCCGCCGATGTGGAATCTCACAATCCACCTCGCTGGCACACCGCCCGATGTCACTAATAGATATTGTCCGTTTTAGCCTATTACGTATCGTCGTCAGCCTCACAATTTTAAAACACGTCTTGTAGGGAGAGATTTTCACACCTCTATACGAAATGATTTGTTTCCCTCTCCAATCAATATAAGACATCATCGAAATATAAATTGATATTTACTCTCATGTATGTGACAAAAATTCTATTATTATTCGTGGAAATAGTAATAAATTTATAAACTAAACCGACATAAATAAAACCGAACATGATTTATAGACCAAATATGTATAGTTTTCATTAAAAAAAAAAAAAAAAAAAACACTTATGTTCTTGCTCTTTTCAAACATGTTGATTTAGTACAACAATAATTGTCATTTTTTTTCAGTTCCTCATGGCTACAGAAAACATAGTACAATCCATTCAATGTCCAAAATAAAAACTACTTTTTTTTTTCTCTCAAGAAATTATTCAAAAATTCAAATTAAAAAAAAAAAAAAAAAAAAAAAAAAAACCCTAAATTCTTATACTTCAAATGAAGAGCCATCATCTCTTCCCTTTAAACCACCTATATAAAAGAACAACATAAACCAATGAGTTCAAAAATTAAATTAAATCACAAATATACGATAACATATGCAACCGATAATAATGGTAAACCGCACGTTTAATCGTCGTGTAACTTTTAGGGTTATGTTTATAAACGTCCACGAACATTTAAAAGTGTCTGAGGAGATTCTTGAACTTTGAAACTATGTCGAGTAGGTCACAACCTGACGTGCGTGCCTAAAAGATCAATGACGTATTAGACCTACAATTGAGACGTTTTTTAATCTCAATGACCAAATAAGCACAAACCCTGAAAGTATAATGACTAAACTTATAATTTAACGAGCCGTAATCAAGCTCTATAGTTTTACGATAATATATGATAATGTAAAAGTTTTGGCTAAACGACAACGTTCGTGCCACGAAGATTATGAACGAGATATTGATTTGACTCGGGCGGCCGGGTTTTGTTTTGTTTATTAACTTTGAATTGTTTGTAAGAGAGGGAGAAGGAATTGGCTTAACTGATTCTTTTGCCTTTGATTTCCAGAGGGAGAGGATTGTCTCATGCTGTTAAATTGGCTTTGGTAGGATGAACTCTCCTGCATTTAAAATAACAAATTAATTAAATATTTTTATTTATTAAAATTAAATTTTAAAATATAGGAAAATATATTATTTTCTGACATTCCCTTTAAAAAAAAAAAAGCAACCTGTTTTTATTTTTATTTTTTAAATAATGTAAATTATTATTTTAAAAACAATTTTGAAAATGGACTATAATTTTTTAAAAAAATGATAGTTTTCACTAATTTCTTGAACAAAAAAACCAACTTAAAATAAAATAGCAAAATTTTGAGAAATAATAATGCAGATCTATAAATAAAAAATTAAAAAAATTAAAAAAATTAAAAAAATTAAAATTAAAATTAAAAATAATAAAAAAAAGGAAACTTTTGTACCGAATTATTGAAATTGGGATCAGAGCTAGCAGTGTCATCAAGAAACGACGTCGTTTTCTCCATCCGATCACGGCGGCGCCGTCGTTCATCACAACCCTTCATTTCGCGGCTAGTTTTCTGCAAACTTCCGGCGGTGCACGACCCAGTTTCATTTTCCGGGAAAATCACTTCATTTTCCGGGAAAATTGGAGGCCCAGAAGAAGCATCAGAAACCATAGACAAATCCAGTTCATGTTCATCTTTATGAACACGAAAAGAATCATGAATTCTTGGAGTGAACAAAGAAGAAGAAGAAGAATTCTCCAAATAAACAGTCCAACCAGACTCCGCCGACCCATCTGAAGAAACAAAGAAATTATGACCAGAATCCATTGCAAAATTTATTATTTTCTCACCTCCCAAACAGAAAATTTTCGTGGATTTTAATGGGAATGAATCGGAAACTGCCAGTTGGTTGGTGGGTTACCAATGGGAAAAGGAGAGAGAAAGAAGAGAGGGAGAGAGAGAGAGGGAGAGGGACAAAGAAACCCACAATATGTTCACATGGTAGACAGCAAGGCTTTGTGAACCCTTTTAACATAACCATGTAAGGAGCATTCATGGGCACTTGATGTCCTTGTCTTTTTCTAGTTCAGAGCTTCTACTCATACCCCGCCGACTTATAGCGATCTAAGACGAGCAAGGTTTGTTCTAATTCGGTTTTGAAAATCCGTATTAGAGAGAGGAATGATGTCTTATGAGATCCCACGTCGGTTGAAGAGAGGAACGAATCCTTCCTTATCAGGGTGTAGAAACTTCTTCCTAATAAACGTGTTTTAAAACTGTGACGCTTACTGCGATACGTAACGGGTTAAAGCAGGCAATATTTGCTAGTGGTGGGTTGGGGCTATTACAAATGATATCAGAGCCAGACATTGGGCGGTATGTCAGCGAGGATGTTGGGCCCTCAAGGAGGTGGATTGTGAGATCCCACATCGGTGGAGAAGAGAACAAAGTCTCCTTATAAAGGTGTGGAAACCTTTCCCTAGCAGACGTGTTTTAAAACCGTGAAGCTTATGGCGATACGTAACGGGCCAAAACGGACAATATCTGCTAACGGTGGGCTTGGATTGTTACATGTCTCGTGAGTTTTTTGGTTTGTAGTAATCTTACCATGTGGCTCAATTACTAAAGAAATGTGTTCAAGCTCTAACTCAGGCTCGTTAAGGCACATAACTGACTTGCATGTGTGGATATAATTGACTTGTAATTCGCTAGTCACTAGTTACAAATGGTCAGAAGTGGTAGGGCAACGTCTAAGTATGTACTAACTTATGTTTCTAAGTTTATGGGACCAAACATCATACTCGTGCGAGATTCGCTCATTCCATGGATCACTTCTCTCGATAATGTGGACTTTTGTTTGCATTCCTAACGGACTTTGCTCATTTTCATTCGGTGTTAAATTGATACGAAATAAGACATATTAATCAAAATTGACTCGTGCTTATTGTTAGGATTCAATGAGGTTTCACTCTATTTTTAAGTTTTAAAGTATATAGTTATAGATAGTGTGTATTTTTTTTTATATATACCCATCATATATACTTATATATACTTTTTTTTTTAAAAAAAAAAATTCCAACATCAAGATAAATATAAAGAATATATCCACAAAAATTAACGTTGTATATACACGGTCGTGTATTTCCTCTATCGGATTTGCGCCTATGATCAACAACGACAATTGGCTTGTTCCACTAATAGTGGTGTTAAAAAAAATCCAATAATTCGAAAAATCGAATCAACCCAACTCACACGTTTAGTTACTTATTTGAGTTCGGTTGGGTTCAAATGAATGAAAATTCACGAGTTTTTTAAAACTATAATAGATTGAACCGAACCAAGCTGAATTTATTGTTAAATTTTATTTTAAAAATATATATTTTTACCTATAATACAATTATATATTCATATATTTTTTTATTTAATTTCATAATTACTTTTATGGTTATTTTCAACGTCTTTAAAATATTTTTTCACTATTTAGAAGGTAATTTTTTAAAATATATATATTGAAATTGAGTTACAAATCTTAATTAAATGTTTGAAAATAAATAAATAAATATTTTACTTTACTATTTATTATCCATTTAAAAACAAAAAAATATATATATAATGTTATTTTGTAAAAAAAAAATGAATTGTTTAATACAAAGAAGTCCTATTTTACTGAATCTACTTGTAGACTGGCTTTTATGATTGATACCAAAATCAAATAGTGTTTTTCGTCTAATTATTCCTTCTTACTCTATAGCGGGAAATTTTTGTAATGCATACTAAATAATGAACTTAAATAAACTAAAAAATTATATGATTGGGTCGAGTTGTGTTAGGTTGGATTGAGTTCATTATTTAATGAGTATTGCTCGAGTTGAAAAAATTTACAATAAAAAATAATTGGTCTAAAAAATGTCTCAGTCCGATCCAACCTAACCCACAAGACCAGAAGGTTCGACATTATTGGTCGAGAGAGAGCGATTTTAAAAAGATTACAACATTAAAAATTCACAATAAATTTTTCCTTATTTAAATTTTCCCTTTTTTTAATGCCATATTAGTTGTAAGGGTTTAAATGCAATTATGTCCAAACTTTTGTGATAAAAAGTAAGATCCACAAATATTTGCATAAATTTGAACATTTTGGACAAAAAAAATATGAAAATAGGTCTATTATAAAGTCTATTTGTGTAATTATTGTATAATATAGGGTTCAGAAAAATAATATGGATACTACTTAGAGATGGGGCCCAAAACTCACATTGGGCCACAATAAATAATGGCCCAATTTTTTACCAATAAAGAAATTTTGTTGGTAATTTTTTTGCATTTCAATTTTTAACCTTCTATACATATTTTTTACTATTTACTTATTTCACATTCACCAATGAGACGGGCCGCCGAAGGACGATACAAACCGATCAATAAGTTAAGGGTCGATCCCAATATATCAACAAGTCAAACAAAATCAACGATCGAAGGACGATACAAACCGATCAACAAGTCAAACATCAATCCAAACATATCAACAAACTAATTGATATAGCCTAAGCCCATCACTAGCATATATTGTCTTTTTTGGGCTTTCCTTTCGGGATTCCCATCAACGTTTTTAAAACACTCTCCGCTAGGGAGAGGTTTCCACACCCTTGTAAAGAATGCTTTGTTCTCCTCCCCGACCGATGTGAGATCTCACACTAATGGCCTATCTAAGCCGATCAATATGCTAGAGGTTGATCCAAGCATATTATCGAGCTAGAAGCTTAACAAGCCAAAAGTCGATGTAAGTGGAATAGTAAGTCAAAGGCTAACCTAAATCTATCCAAGAAGATCAACAAGTCAAAGGTCGATCCAAACTAATCCACAAGTCAGAGGTCGACTCAAACCGATCAACAAGTTAGAGGCTAATCCAAGAAGATCACGACCCACTAAAAAGATCACCAAAACCTATTCAGCACTAGTTTGTCAATGGAACATTGCTTATCCCTACAGCCTTAAAAGACATAAATCAATAAGCCTGTCGTTTTCTTTTAGAATTAAAATAATGAAAGATTTGAACAATTCTAAACGTTGACGGACAAAGCTAAGCTAATATCAAATAAAACATTATTAAATATTGGTTTCTTTTTAATTAATTTAATGTTTATTATTATTTTTTTTTAATTCATTTTGCTTTAGTATTATTGTAATTAGAATATGATCCATTTGAACAACACTCTACTAACTAATACTTTTTGTTTATATAAAAAAAATATGAAATAAATAAAATAACATTTTAAAAAGGAAAATATCTCATTTGTTACAGTAAAATTTCTAATTTTTTTTAAAGAATTATAATATTGTATAACACCCGAGTAAGAGAGGAATACATGAATGAACCAAGACCACATTCGAATGAAAGGAAATATACTGAAAGAACTCGTGCTGATCTATGGAGATAGTTTTCATTCTTAAGAAGTAAGGAGTAGGCAACCCGAGATAGAAAATATCGAGGCCATCAGGTGCCGAATCCGAATTCTGAATCCTCAATTATAAATTTAAAAATTATTTAAAGAAAATAAAAATAAAGATCTATATTAAAAATAAATCGAGTTTCATTATATATATATATATATATATATATATACGAAAATACGGAAGTAAGCATAATTAGTTAATAAAATTTGTACTAAAAAAAGGTTAAAATAAATAAACTTGATTTTTTTTTAAAAGAAAAAAACTTATTTTCCTAAAGGTATCAATAAATTAAATTAATAATGCCGATCACGTTGATTAGGTGGACTTGAAGATGGGCTTAGCTGTAAGATAAACTCTTAATCATGTGCGGTGCGCTCCACCCACTTTATTATACGCTTTTTTATTGTTAAACCTATTAAAGTGAATCTAAAATTTTGAGTACATCTGGAACGTGTATTTCGTTAAGGAGAAAACAATCCTTACCGTTGATTTTGATGACATTGTGTCTTGACCCAGTTGTCACCGACGTTTAGCTTAGATTTCTTCCAACTTTGATGACCCTAAAAATCAATTTTGAGATTTTTATAAATTAAAATTTGAGTAAATTAATTTAGACGATTTATTAAAATTTTGTAATATATATGTTAATGCACTGTGAGACTCCACATCGATTGAAGAGTGAAACGAAACATTTCTTATAAGGGTGTGAAAATCTCTTCTTAACAAACACGTTTTAAAATCGTAAGGGTGATACGGTACGTTACAAATAGTATTAGAGTCAAACACAGGACACTGTTTCAACGAAAACGTTGGATCAGAAGAGAGTGGATACGTAACGGGCCAAAACGGATATTATCTATTAGCCGTGGGGGCTTGAGATATCTACCCGCCGTGGGAGTTTGGGTTACTATTTCAAATGGACGGTAACAATTTGAATTATGTGGTAGTTTTTTTTTTTTAATTTTTAAGGAAGAATAATTTATTTATACAATTTTGAACTAATTTTAAAGTGAAATTATTTAAACACATTAGCTTGGAAAAAAAAATGGTTAAGCTGTATCATTTGCATTATAAATTAGACTAATATTTAGTCTTAATTTATACTTTTAATTATTAAGATAAGTTTTATTATATGTGTTTAATTCATTGAATTTATTTAATTGACGTAATATTTTTACAATATAATATTTTTTAGTCATTGTTTTTCTTATTAAACTATATGAAATTCAAATTAACTGTTTTATAAAGCTTTGAAATTAAATATCAACATTATTGAAATATCTATCTCTACATACTTAAATACAACAAAATAAATAAATAAGGTCAACAATTCAATATCATTTTTTTATATAATGATTGTCTTTAACTGTAATATTTTGTTATAATTTCTCAAATAATTATTATTATTATTAAATCATATAAATTTAACATTTAAAAGTTGCCAAAGAAAATATATATATATATATAATATATATATATGCAAGGACGTTGGGCCTTGGACATGGGTAATGTGACAGCAAGGACGCTGAACGTTAGACGGAGTGGATTAGGGGGTCCCATATCGATTGGAGAAGGGAACGAGTGCGAGCTAATACATGCATTTTAAAATCCTCAAGGAAAGCCTAGAGAGGATAATATTTGCTAGCAGTGGTCGTGGGCGGTTACAAATGATATTAGAGTCAGACACTGGTCTATGTGTCAGTGAGGAGGCTGAACCTCAAAACGGGTGGACACAAGGGCAGTGTGTCCGCAAGGATGCTGGGTCCTGGACATGAGGCAGTGTGCCAACAAGGACACTGACCACGAGGGGGAGTGAATTGGAGACTCCCATATCGATTGGAGAAGGGAATGAGTGCCAGCTAATACGTGCATTTTAAAATCCTCAAGGAAAGCCTAGAGAGAACAATATTTGCTAGCAATGGGCGTGGGCCGTTATAAATGATATCAGAGTCGGACACCGGCCTATGTGCCAGTGAGCAGGCTGAACCTCAAAACGGGTGGACACATGGGCAGTGTGTCCGCAAGGATGCTGGGTCCTGGACACTGACCACGAGGGGAGTGAATTGGGGACTCCCATATCGATTGAAGAAGGGAACGAGTGCCAACTAATAGACAGGTTTTAAAAACCTTGGAAGAAAACCCGAAAGGAAAAGCGGAAAAAGAACAATGGAGACTTCCGTCTATATATATTTATATATAAAAGTCAAAAGAAATGAGCCTTGTGGTTCATTATTTGTAGTTTTATAGTTATCGCTCTCGTCTCTTTGTTTGGCGACGAAGAAAAAATCAATCTGATAGTTCAAGAAATCTCAAGAGAAAAAGAGAGGGAAAAATGAGTTACTACAACCAGCCACCGCCTCCCGTCGGCGTTCCTCCGCCGCAAGGTAACATCTAAACCGATACTCTTACTTTTTTCCTTTCTTACTTCCGGTACAATATCTTGGATTTCTAAGGTTCAAATCGAATGGATCTTGCTGTCTTTTTCCACAAAATCGATTGAATCTTTGTTTCCGTTTCGATTTGACCAATTTTGGCTGCGATTCTGTGAATTTCAACGATTTTAGGTTATCCGCCGCAAGGATATCCGCCGAAAGACGCTTATCCACCACCAGGATATCCACCGCAGGGCGGTTATCCTCCTGCTGGTTATCCTCCTGCTGGTTATCCTCCGCAGGGATATCCGCCTCCGGCGTACGGGCCACCTCAGCCTCAACATCCAAACCAAAAGAAAGAAGTTGGATTCGTCGAAGGCTGGTAAGTCTCTGCTTCTCTTTCACTTTACAAGCTTAGTTTATGCGATTTCATTGGCGTTTTTTAGTTGAAATTGAGTCCGCGCGTCTTCGCGGCGGCGAAGTACGGTTACGGTTACCGATTAGTCGATTAATCCGTCTTCTGCGGCGGAGATTTTAGATTTCGAGTTTTTGTTTTCTTTTTTATATTCTTTTATTGAATTTAATTTAGTTTTCGTTTTGAAAAATAACGCGTTCGAGGATTTAATGGCCTTTCAGTCATTTCACGTATAAATATTCAAAGTCAAATTTCCAAGCGTCGATTTTCGTTATTAAAAACTCAATTTGACTTACAAATTTGTCATATTATATTAATTTGGACTCCTTTTAATAAATATTGTAATTATTACTATGGATTCAATTTTCATTAATTTGTCTACTAATTTTAATTTTAAAAAATGGTGTAAAAATCTTCCTAAACTCTATAATTTGAATAAAATAAAATTTAGCACAAAATCAAGGTTAATATATATATATATATATATATATATATATATAATTGAGTAAGTTTCTAAAATTAGTAAATTCCAACAAAAAAAAAATATCTCTAATGCCACTTTCTCTATTATTTCATCAATTTTATATGATATTTATGTTTTATAATTTATAAAATGCATATAATAAATATATATTTTTACTATATTTGAAGCAAAAACTTATTAAAAAGTCATAATTGCAGGGTTATTGAACATTTCCGTTTATAATGAAATCTAAATTTTAGAGTTAAAATAGATTTATTGAGCATTTCCATTTTAATTAGTTCCTAATGAAATTAAATGTTATATATATATATATATATATATGAAAAAAGGCGCTGAGTTGGTTCCTAAATTTTGCAGTTTGGCTGCTCTTTGTTGTTGCTTTATGTTGGATGTTTGCTTTTGATCACGACCTTCTGCCTGTTTTCCTCATCATATGGCGTACAGAATTTGAATCTCCATTTTCATTTGGATTTGTATTTGAATTTGAATTTGATCTTTTGTCAGTTTGTAATATCATCTCTCATTCATACTTCTTGAACCTTGCTTGCAAAGAGTATATATTTTTAACATTTATGTGTTGGTTTCCGTATTTTATTTTGTGTCTAGTGAGCTTCTAAACCTTTGGTTTTATATTTAAGACGTTTTTTAACTTCTAATTTTGTGTACGATGATATTGATATTCAAATATTTCTACTTCGAACGAATTGATTTGACTCCATAAGTGGGACCGTCATCCCATAACATGTTTAATCTATAGTTCGATGAGGACACTAATTATCATTTTAAAGATCAATAGTTCGATATGACCCCTCCATTATTTATCCCGGCCAAGTGATCAATGAGATTATGAGAAATTATAGGATCGACATAATCGAGAAAAACCAAAATCTACCTAAATTCTCGTCAATTATGTTTAATCTATCTAATCATTCTAAATAATTCGAATTTTGGTTAGATTTTAATTCTCCACTAAAATGATTTCATAATTGTTCTCAAAATAATTATAAAATATATTTAGATATTTCTATCCATACGAGCATAAGTCATCTGACATAAAATGTATACTCTTAACAAAAATGATAAAGGTTCAAATCTGTTGTTCCATATTGATAAATTAAAATATATATATATATTTTTCTAACAAACACCATATTAGAAAGTGTGTTACTAGAAACTAGTTGAGATGGAGCAAGACCATTACTTAATCAATGTTTTTTTTACTTCACGTTGTTTTTGTGACAAACAATGAATGACGATAAAATGAACAAGTTTTTCGTTCCAAACATATAGGGAGAGATCAAGACAATGGGTATAAATTAAGAAAGAAAGTATTATTTTTCGAGGTGATTACAAACAAATCTACCTCTCGAAAATGTGTCTGTGACTAATTTGTCAATTAAATGATCCTCTGCAAAAGCTTATAAAATAAATTGATTATCCGAATAATTTGAATTACCCAACCCAAATGAATAGAGGTCAGGTTGAGTTGAATTTTTGAATCCGTTCATAGATCGTAGTTTTTTATTTTTTTTGTCTCATCTACTCCATTCCAATGCATATCTTATAATGTATGGTTTGTTTCTTCCGTCTTCACCTTCATCTAGGGATGTCCTAATGATTAGAATAAGTTAGACTCATAGATGTTTGATAATTGAGTTTTATGGTATTTTTGTTATTAATGTCATATGTACGGTGAATAAATATGAATTTTTAAAATAATTAAGAAAAAAATTGAATTATCAAACGACCAACTTAACCTAACCCGAAAATAGAGTGTTGGATTATGAACCCGAGTAACCAATTCGAAATTCGCTCCAAAAAAAAACTGTGATCAACCAAATCCAACCTATATAGTTTGGGTAGAGTTATAAACTTATTTGTATTCAAATAAATGAAAAGTTTATATAGATTTGGTTGGTTCAGGCATTCCCTTAATACTAAACTGGGTTGAATCAAACAAACCCAAATTTATTATTAATTTATTTTTATATTTTTTATTCGTCAACCACGCTAAAAAATAAAATATATCTATTTAGAAAATAATATTTTATTTTTATTAAAAAATAAATTTAAATAAATAACAGGAATAAGTTAAATTAGATTGGATTCATTATTTAATAAAATTTATTTAAATTGAAAAAGTTTATAATTAAAATAATTGAATTAAATCTAGAACCCAAGCTACGAACACCGGTTCGGACCGAACCCAAGTCGTGAACACGAACCAAATTATATAATGAATAGAGCCCATAGCCGTTCTTTCGCGGAGAGAAGAAGGCTGTCCTGTCAACAGCCGCGAGACAGAGGGAAAAGGGAGAGGAGGAGGAAGGGGTTCGATTACAAACGGCTGTCTCTTTTTGTTTTCTACCTCTCTTAGCCTTCTCTCCATTTTTCTCATTGCTTTTACTTCAAGATTAATAATATTCTCCTTTTCCTTCATCATCTTCGTTTTCCTTCCCCCATCCACTTTCGCTTTGCAGGCAAACAAACGCATTAATTCTCGTTTAATATGCTCAAGTAATCAGGTATGTATGTATACTTCGATTGCATTTCGTTCTTTTGGTTCAATAATCTGTAGTTATGCGAACGATAAATCTCAGTTGGATATGGTTGCGGCGGGTGTTTTTCTTAATTATTGTTCTTTAATGGAAACTGTTCGGATGAATAATTTTGTGGTTATCTGTGCGGAAATTTTCGTTCTGTTGTGAATTTTGAAGTGATTTTATTAGGGTTCATTTGATTGACCCGTTATTCAGTGCGTACGCTTGCATTTGTGTGACTTGATGCAGTAGTGAAGGTCTTATGTTCTTTTTGTTAGTTGTGGTTTAAGAAGAAAGGGGTTCATAGATTAGTTCATGGTGCGTAGGCCCTTTAGAAACAGTGGTAAAATGGTGGATGGAAACTAGAGGGGAGGACATTGACTCATTATGTAGAAGGGTGGTGGTGGGAGCTTTTAGATCTCTATTTTCCCTTTGGAGAGTATGGTTTTCAAAAATGTTGTTTGAATTTTAATTTACTTATCTTGCAGACTTATTATCACACTGAAAATGGATCAAGAGTTACCTGATAATGAAAATTTGCTCACTCGTATCCAATCGTTGGAACATGGTATGTCATCTCCCATTTATTGTACATGGTTTTTAAATGTTGGCAGTATCACTTCAGTATATTATTTTGAAAATCTCATGTACTTCGCTTCTTAGTTGCACCCAAAGAAATGGTGCTGAGAAAAAGGGAAATGAACTAGAGTTGAAGACTTCGCTTTGTTTATTGTGAAAGTTCGCTTGTATTTTCGTGTCTTTGTTGCACCCAAAGAGATGGTACAAACGGAAACAAAATAGAATTAAAGACTTCATTGAGTTAGTTTATTATGAAAGTCTCTTGTACTTTAGTATATTAGTTGTACCCGAAGCAATGGTGCTGGAGTAAATGGAAACTAATAGAATTATGCTAATAGACTCCAGTCGGTCATTGAATATGAAAGATATCAAATATTTACAAAAAGTTTCAGTCGGTCATTGGATTCGTGTAGCCATCTAGTTTTTTTTTTTTTGGTGTTTGAGTTTAGGGTTTCATATTTTCCTTTGCTGCATTTATTTAATGATGTAATCTTTTCAACGCTGAATTTTACATCCTGCAGAGCGTGATGAGTTAAGAAAAGATATCGAACAATTATGCATGCAGCAATCTGGACCTGGTTACCTTTCTGTGGCCACTCGAATGCATTTTCAGAGGTACCATAACTTTTCTATATTCTTTTTCTGTTTTACCCCCACCCACTTTAAAAAGGAAGAGGTATGCTTCCATGTGTTTAATGCAGACGAAGGTTGGCCTTGTATTTATTGAAATGGTTGAGTTATAACATGATTATTAAACTTTTACGCCCCTATTAGGACAGCTGGGCTGGAACAGGAGATTGAGAACCTGAAAAAGAAGTTTGCTGCTTGTACCAGAGAGAATCACAATCTTCAAGAGGAACTCGCAGAAGCCTACAGAATAAAAGTATGATGGTTATTGGTTATTTTTTCATTTAAGTTTGGGACAAACCTCCTTTACAAGCTTATATTTCTCTTCAATGTCACCACCAGAGTCAGCTGGCAGATCTGCACAGTTCAGAGGTTGCAAAGGTCTTTTTCTTGATTCCTGCGCTCTTGTCTACTTGTGCTTCTTTTCATAACTTGTTTCTATAAAGAATTGAAAATACCAACACCATAGTTAACAAAGAATTTTACAAAAAGAGAGGAGGGAGGAAGGAAGAGGGTTTTTTGTAGTTAGAATTCACGTGTTAAGCTTTCTATTTCAATGGTACTTGCTTTATCCTCCATCTCAGTTGTAATTATAAATCTTCTTTATTTCCAGAATTTGGAATCAGAGAAGCAGCTTAAGTTTTTCCAAGGTTGTGTTGCTACTGCTTTTGCTGAACGGGATCATTCCATTATGGAGGTCATGCAAGTCCTCATTATGTAAATTTTGAAGTTTCCTGGTTATAGTTTTCTTCTCTTTCTGATTTAAAATAATTTTGAAATTGCTTTATGATTGGAAACAGGCTGAGAATGCAAAGGAGAAAGAAGAGTCAATGTCGCAAAAGCTTAAAGAGGTCCAAAATAGGTACTACATATCTTTTCATCAGATATTGGTTGCTGAAAAATCACACTTGAAAAAAATTTACTCTGTCTTGAGTGATAACGAACCATATTAAATAGTTTTTTTTTGTCAAAGGCTATCAATTTACATTTAGAATCTCACCATTCTTAACCATGCTTGAAAGATGCTTGGAAGTTGAAACATAAAAGACAGCCCACTACTACAGACAATAAACCGTCGCATGAACTTGGAGAACCATTCTAAACAATGAGAGGGTTGAAGATCTAACAGTAGTTGGAAAAATATTTACTTTTTCTCATTTCACTTGATTTTCTATTACCTATCATCTTCTCTTTGCAATGTATTTTCTATGTGCTTTGGCTTTACCGGTTGTGAAGCTATGTTAGGTAGTGTAGCAAGTTAGCTTCATAATACATATCATGTGTTCCTCTCCTAATTTTTTGTTA
The DNA here is from genome assembly GCA_033971965.1 of Cucurbita ficifolia. Taxonomy (NCBI): domain Eukaryota; kingdom Viridiplantae; phylum Streptophyta; class Magnoliopsida; order Cucurbitales; family Cucurbitaceae; genus Cucurbita; species Cucurbita ficifolia. The sequence continues at coordinate 6,175,175 of CM066980.1, forward strand.
TTTTCTTCTTCTTTTTTTCCTGGTTAGAATAGCTTTTAAACATTATTCATGGAGTTCTAAATGGTGGTGGACAACATAATATCTATGAACTGGTGTTTTTTTAGTGTCCATATATTCTATTTGGTTTTATGGGATTGCTACATATTGTGTTCCCACTTCCCTACCTCTACTTTTTGTTCCTCCCCCCACCCAAAATCGTGAGTATCTTGTGTTGGTGATGCAGATTAGAAGAGTTGTCTTCTGATTGTCTTGATTTGAGGGAAACTAATGATACACTACGCAATAACCTAGCCAGGCAAGAAGAGTGGAATGAGGTTTCAAAACAGGTACTCGCCCTTTCAAGTCCCTACCTTCCCATCCTCTCCCTGTTCTGATATTTTGAACATCTTGTTGGCATAAAAAAGTTAATGGCATCTGAGCAATTTTAATAGCCTAGTTAGATGGTTATCACTTCAGCTCTACGATGAACCAAAAGTGATCTTAAACCCGCCCATCTAAAACTGTAATTAACTTCTAGATATCTTGCTGTATTATATATTTTTGTCCTGAGGGTTTCATATTGACGTATTCTTGCCAACCAACTTCGAGTAGGCTTTTTATTGGGTTGATTCTAAAGCATCTAATGTATTTTTAGTGTTTTATTGAAGAAAAGAGTATTTACTCCCGGGTATAAATCTTGGTACGTCTAAAGAAACAAATCTTTCCTGTCAAACTTCAATCTCCCCTTGCTAATTGTCAGGATTGTGGTATATCTACTATTATATATTTCTGGTTTGTTACTCTCTATTCTTCAATCTGGAGAATTTAATATTTTATTTATGGAGGTCATAGCATGAAGTTCTTCGTTTCTTCCCTTTGCACATTTCTAACGGCTATTGTCTCAATTTATTAGGTAATCAATAAGTTTTACGAGATCAGACAGAATTCTCTCGAAGGATTTGTGGATACTAGCTGGGACGAAAAATGTCAGTGTCTTTTACACGATCCTCCAGAAATGTGGAGTTTCAACGATTCATCAACGTCTAGATATATAGTAAGTTTCCATCTAGCAATTGGATTGTTCCCAATTTATGATATTATTTATTCTTCGCTGAGATTATTTGATGATGTCTTTCTTTTCTTTTTTGGAGTGATTGATTTTTCGGTTACGGTAATTATTCAGGGAAATTAATAAATTTTCACCCTACACTTGGCAAGGTGTGTCAATTAGTGTCACAATTTCTAGCTTCTGTTCAATTTGAGTTTAAGCAACATTTATCCAAGTTTAAGGCAAAAATTGCCTCACTTATCCAAGTTTGCTAATTTCTATAATATCTAATTGGAACAGGATGCCTGATTGATCTAGTGAAATGACTTAATTATCCCTAATTTTTATTTGGAATATGAATTAAAATCTTGTCCAAGTAAGAAGTAGGGTTCTCCCTCTCCTCATCTTGGTGCTTCCTTTGTCAGAAAGCTGATCACATCTTCATTCATTGGTACTTTGCTGTTGACATTTGGGTTGAGCTATTTAGTGTTTTCGCGTGGTACATGGGCAAAAATTAGATCTTCGAGTGAAGTCTTAAAGTTGTCTATTTTCAATGCTTTTTATTGGTGAAGTCATTACAGTTTAAATTCCCTAGCTACAAATTGTAGAAATCTTTTGTATTCCCTATAAATGGAACCATCTTTTGTACTTCTTTGTTTCATTTCATTCATTCAATGAAATTGTTTCATATAAAAAAAAAAAAAGCAGGCATACCTGAGAAATTCAGCTTACATCAGTTGTCCTTTTGTAGCCCTTGCAAGTTGCAATAGTTCTCTTTTAGATGTAACTTTAGGTTTGAGGTGCTGATGCAAAGTACTTCCAAAACATTATGATTCATGGTTGGCCTGCAAATCCAAAGATGCAGGGACTTTATGAGATGGGGAAAAGGAAGGGTACAGTATATTTGATTATCTTCACCTATCAGAGTTCAATCAGGAGCGACAACTGAATTACAAGGGTAAAGGAAATATACAAGAAATATTTACGATGGTTCAAAACTGACAAGAAATATACAAGATATTTACTATGGTTCAAAATTGACAAGGAAAATAAAACAAGAAGTAACCGTAGAAAAAGGGGAGGAGATACAACGAGAAATTGGTGAACTGGAAAAAATAAATAAGGAAAGAGCTGTCTTACACAAGTAGGTTCCACTCGACAACACTCCCTCTCAAATTGATTGGTATATACTGAATAAGCAAAATTTAGTCAAATTTTCAACTTTTGCCAAATAAAGCTTTAGTAATTATATATGCAGTTTGGAATCTTGGAGCAAACCCGATGGAGTAATTTGTTCATATTATTGGAATCTTTTTTATTAAAAATATATTATCTTTATGACTAGGAAATCAAATTATCCTTGTTGCACGTAATGTTATGTATTCCAACATTTTGGTCAAATATGGTCTGTGTGTGCAAATGGATTTACTTCTCTTCAGACAGAATTCTTTGGAAGAAGGACTGGAGACAATGAAGAAAACAGTGGATAATCTTCAAAATAAGCTTCGGATGGTATGATTGTTTTCTCCAATATTTCAACTTTGCATTTAACTTCATCGTGGGTTTAACTGGTACTCAATATATGGGATGTAGGGTGTGGAAATCGAAAAGCATTTAAAGTTGAAGGTGAAAGATTTGGAATTGAAGCTGGTCAGTTCTTCCACCTTTCGAGTAGATATGACCTAATTTATACCATAAATCATCTTGTTTACCTCTGATGCAGATTCGCATGGCAGATATGGTCAACAGCAAGATATCAGAGTTTCATCAATATTATTCTCACCACCGAGATCATATATTGAATTTATTGGACAAAGAAAAATCTAATATGAATTCAACAATAGGAGAGATTGAAGAAAAGATTATGCAATATGGCTGGGGAATTCAGAATTCGAAAGATTCTGAGAAAGAGCTGGAAACAGAAAATGATTCCGAGGATGGACATTTGATTACCGATGCCAAGGTGGGTATAGTGGATGCAGAAATGAACACCCCTCAACTGTGAATAAATGATAATGGAGAATCTATGCAGTTTCTGTGCTACGGTTCTTGTTATGTTAACAGTATTATAAAGTATTCCATTTGTCTATTGATAGTTTATGTATATTGTCGTTCAATGAAACTACTTTTGGTTCTTTTTTATATTGAGCTCCCTTACTTCTGCACTTCGTTTCTTTGTGCTTCTTAACATGATATCCGTATACAGCTGGTGAGATACCTTGTAGCATAGAACTATAAGGAGGCATTTAGCTTGCAGGAATAATATTCTGGAGCCTAGGATTAGAATGAACCATTTTTAACCTATGTTTGGATGTGCATGAGATTGATATTTACTACAAGCCTGAGAATATAAAAGCGGTGTTTGATCTGAATTTTCATCTAACCTTTCTTCCGTGAAAAGTTTTATGGGCGTGTGTAGGGTTTGTCATGAAAATGGGGGTAAATTTCTTACGACATTTGAACACATTGTAGATGAAAATTCCTGAGTTACCAGATTCCATTGCTGATGAAAATGTTGAGGCCTCTGAAGCTCTCGCTTTGGCACTTCATGAAAAGGTACTATACTATTCCCATAGGGTGTTCTTTTTTCCTATTTTTCTTCTGATTGTTCTCTTAACTATTGATCTTTTGTTAGGTTTCAGCTCTGTTACTTCTTTCACAACAGGAAGAGAGGCATCTGCTGGAGAGAAATGTCAGTGCAGCTCTTCAAAGAAAAACAGAGGAGCTTCAGAGAAACTTACTACAGGTTTTATACCCTTCACCGTGGCTTCAAGATTTCAAGAATATCGTTTTAAAATGTCTCAAAGACAATGCGCCTCTCGAATTTATTTGATTCAATGGTTCCAATTTTATTAAAACAATCTTCTATTCAAATACCAAAATTCAATACTTTCACATGCTTTTAACGAATCTTAATTGAACTCATATTTGCCCAATGGATTCAATCTGCTCATGGTAAACTTCATATGGGTTCGATGTACTTTCATCTTCAACAAGCGGCCCGGCATTCAATGTGGGTCGAAGCATATGGCTGCCTAGTTAAATGCTGTTAATGAGAATAGTAATTCACTATTCTTAACAATAGGGCCCGGAGACTTCTTGGTCATTTAGATGCACGTGGTTCCAAATTAATGCCGGATAAAAAGGATTTTGGTTATAGTTTTCCTTGCGACGGTCCACTGTTACTTGGAATGAATGTGAATGTTGGTTGATCCGATTCTGAAATGATAATGACATTTGATTTCAGGTTACCCATGAAAAAGTTAAAGCACTAATGGAGCTGGCACAAGTAAAGCAAGAACTTCAACTACTTAAAGAGTATGTTTATATCTGCTTATCAACTTGAGACTGATTGTTGTCTTGTGTTTGATTCTCATGACAATATACCAATGTGGATGGCTCTGCGACTGTTTTTTGTATTTTACCCTCAAAATGATTTCACCATCTTTTAACTAGAGTTAGTAATCTTATGGATATGGATAGTAGTAGTACAATTGACTCGCATGATATGTGTGTGTGCAAGGAAAAGTGTTGATGATTTGAAACGAGGGGTCGGGACTGTGGAAAGGAAACTTGTTAGTCACGAGAGAGAGGGGAAACTAAAAGGCTTGCTGAAGAGTACATATCTGAGACGTTGGGTAGGTACGCCAGAAATCAGCGGGAGTGAAGCTGCGGTTTACGTGGATAATGAAGAAAATTACTCATCTCGAAAGTCTGCTGTGGATTTTGCCAGGTTAGTTAACATTTATGGTGTTCTTGGATTGTGAGTCTTGTATGTTTTGGTATTGCATGTGATATCCATTGGCATCATAAAGTTGTATATGTGAAAGGCTCGTCTATTTTGATTTTGTTTTCAGAATGAAAATTGAAAATGCTACTCTTAGAGAAAGTATTGAAAGCATGGAGCAACTGACCACTTCAATTCACAGGCTTCGTCTCTCTCTTCTGAAGGTTACCTTCATAACTCCTCTTATATATAGTTCAAGAACGTTAACTAAGTTTTTTTTTTCTTTTCTTTTTTTTGAAAAGGGTTAACTAAGTCTTTTAATAGTTTAATTCTATATAACTGTAATTATATGTCCCCTTTAAGTATTTGATTTGGCTCCACCATATCTAACTTCTCTCCCCCTTCCCTCCCTACCCACCCGTCCACCTCATCGGAAACTGCAACCATGGCTCCGCCCGGTTGTCTATCCTCCCTTCTCCACAACAGATTTTAGATCAATCTCAATAGAAAGGAAAGCATTTTTTTATTGAAGTAGACCGAACCTCTCGAGGCTCCCATGTTTGTATCTTCGAGTCTTCCAAAGACGAGGCTTTCTCCTTATCAATTCACTGGAGTACTCTGCGATGGATCGATGCTACTCTTAAGCCTTTTTTTCTCCTCGCCTTTAAACCAGAAATTCTTCAAAGAGACAGGAACTGATGATCAAATAGTTTGGATTGAGAAAATTTCCAATAAGAAAGGATATTGTGTGGAGTTGGTGAAGCTGTCTACCATGGGGAAAAAACCATCTACTGATCCCTGCGGGAGAATGAAGGAAAGGATGGATTGCTAATAAATTCTTGACCTATTCGATAATTTTTTAAATCCACGAATTTACTAGGCACAAAGTTGAAAATTTAGGATCCCGTTAGATATAAAACTCAATGAACATATGAGACATAAAATTAAAAGTTTAGGGATCTATTGAGATTTGTTAAGTTTATTGACCTATTCGAGATATAAATTGAATGTCATAGACTCATTTGACATCATTTGATTTACAAATGATATAAATTAGAAGTAACGGCCAGACGCTAATAATATCTTTTTATTGCCTCATTTGATTTCCGAAAAGGACATCAAATCACATGTTATGGGGCTCAATTTGTCACATTTATAGCTTCTGTTAATTTGCAGGCCAAAGAGTCTGGTCCTTCTGAAGGTCCAGCTTCAAGTGTTTTGGAAGCTCTAAAGGGCATAATCAATGAGGCAAAACTCATAAAGACTGCACTTTGCAGCTCTTTACCCATCAGTTGGTCAGCTGAGGTAAATATTGAGTCCAGTGGGGAAACCTTACATGATTCTTCAAGTGATGTTTTAGGAGGAGAGTCTAGGCTGGGAAAGATAGATTTCGTTTCTGCTGCTGGTTTTGAGATGGTTGAGCTGCTTGTTTCTGTGGCTGAGTTGTTATTAAAGGATTACAACATGGCTGAAAGTGGTTCTTGAATATGATGATGGGTGATCATTTGATGATGAAGCAAAGTGGTGTGTGTAGGTGTTTCTTTAGAATATATATATACAAACTGTAAATGCTGAATGTATCCTTTAGTCTATTGGCTCGGATGGAATTGTGTTCTTCCTAATCATTTGTACATTTTTTTTGTTATGTGTTGATAATTTTATTAGTTAAACGAAGTATAAATGCTCAATACCCAAGTAGGCTTACAAAGTTGATAATGTTCAAGTGCTTTCTGGGTCGTCTCAGACCTTGCGATGGGGCTTTAGCCCCCAAAAAAAATATGGATACTTTTTACATCCAAAGCAAAGGATTTACTTGTTACTAATAGAGTCTAGCCTATGTTCTTCTTTAGATCCCTTGTTTCACTCCGATAGTATCATAAATCGAGTCAATGCAGAGGAAATGAATGCATTTTCATACTATTAAGTAAGTGAAATAGATAAAACATAATCTGAATTATGCCAGATATATCACCTATTCTACTGGATCTTACGGAGCCTGGTCATGCACGACATGGTCAAGTCTGATCATAGAAAAGATTCTCTTCAAGCGAACCAGCCTACCCTCTGTATGGAGCTTTCGCGGTGGTTGGAATAAAGACACATTTGGTTGTGAATCCCAATGTGGCAGATAAAAAGACATATATCCACACGGCCCAATCAAGACCCAACTCATGGAACATACTACAGCAAGAGTTTACATCGAAGTACCAAACCTTCCCAGAACCTATTAGATAACACTTATAATATAAACACTTGGTTAACGACTATGATCATAAAAATTGATTCAAATGGACACACTTGAAGTTTCCCCAATAATCTCTCGAAATGATATTGAATGATATAAACAATCTGTTGAAATGTTGAAGAAAACATCAACAAACTGCCTTCCTTAAGAGAATACAGAAGAATCCACTTAACATAAATGGAAAATAAATTTAAAAAAAAACAAGCAACAAAATTGAACACTTAAAATTTTTAGTTTGTTTTTGTTGTTTGAAGGAAACAATGAAAAGATTTAGTTGGAGACTAAGATTCAGCAGCAATCTCCATTGGATTATTAGCATTCAGATTATTGATTGGCACTGAATTCTCCTTTTGGCGCTCAGTTTCAAGCTGGCTGTAGTTTCCCTTCTCCTTGAACAGTTGAATGTGATGGTGCTTGCAGTACAGCTTCCCCTCATGTGCTATGTAGTTTGATGGGCTTATTGTGCACCCTCCATGGCTACATTTGAAGCAGCTCTTGTGGTATGCCGTCCCGTTCACTGTTACCTATCCAACAACGAGATGATCAATTTAGTTTTAGACAACCTCTGATGACCCTTTGGTCGACGCGACTGGGTACTAGGGTCGACACGACTGGGTACTAGGGTCGACACGACTGGGTACTTCTGACCCTTTGGTCGACACGACTGCAAACCGTGTATGGTACTACCTTTTCAATGGGATAAACTGTCTTGATGCAGCCTGCACATTTGTCTCGGGTGCCACCAAACATGGAGGAGACTGTCTTTGCATTCTGTCGAATGCAATTCTATCAGTTGAGTGTTCGATCTCGTTTGATAATGATTTTGTAAATTGGTACAAAGAAACATTACCTCGTTTTCAGTGGGTTTTTCGGGTTTCATGATTTTTGGAGTTCCTGATAAGAAAGATAGATCGAAGCATTTTAACGAACAATTGCAATATAGACCCTGGTAGATCGTATAATTTGCAAGTTTAAAGGTATTGTTTTGAAAATATGAAAAGTATGGTGTGATTAGCAAATAATAAGGTTTAGAAAATTGCCTTCAAAGCTCTTGTCAAGGCTGCCAGTTCTCTTGAAGAGTTGATCATAGTGAGGCCTGCAATACAGCACTCCCTCAAAGGAACAATAGTTGCTAAGCTGCAAAACCAAAACATCCCATATTTACCCTTAAATCACGGTATTAGAATACCCGATCATTATAAGCAAGAACTTTTTTCTCGAGAACAGACGTATATCTCAACCCCACTCAACCCATAGTCATCAAAATCGAAGCCAGGTTTCGAGAACTAATCAAAAACACATTTTTAACACGGTATTAAAATAACCAATCATGAACTTCTTCATCCATCTCAACCAGTAGTCACCAAAATAGAACCCAAGTTTAGAGAACTAAAAAAGAGTTCTAAAAAACACGTTTTAAAACCAAATTTCAAAAACGGAAAACTAAAAATCGAACAGGTTTCGTGTTTTCAAAACCCTAAAAACAAAAAACGAACAATTTATCGAAAAGAATAACCTTGAGGGTGCCTTTACAATGGTAGCATTTGAAGCAAGGCTTATGGAAGATCCTATTATCAGCAGTAAGCTTATCAACAAGATAAACCGTCTTGTCACAGGCCATGCACTTCTGTGTGGTTCCTGCAAAGCTGGCCATCCCTAGCTTTCTTTGTATAATAAGCCTCACCGGTTCGCCGCTGCACGTACCGCCCCTTCAAAAATGAACAATCCACCGACCGACCGACCGAACCGAACCGAACCGACTCAAAGACGACGGGGACGGGGCCGGAGAGCGTGGCTTATTGTACGTTATTTGCTTGGTTGCTGTTGTGGGCAATGCAGCTCCCTTATTGTGTTGCTTGTGCTGTGTCTCAATTGCATGCCTCTCAATAAATACTGAGCTTTGCTT